>WNWK01020054.1:0-36604 GCA_009830355.1 Cherax destructor | reverse complement strand
ATCTCCCTCTTACAACCCACTCTCCCTGCATCCTACAATAACCTGCAGCGCTGTATAACCCCTGTGGTTTAGCGCTTCTATTTGATTATAATAATAATGTGTAAGCTTTCATTTACCTTCTGAAATTCTTTTCTCTTATGCCATAATTTTCTCATCTTTATAGAATGAACTAATATATACAGTGGACCCCCGGCTAACGAAAAAACTTCATCCCAGAAGCCTGCCCAAGTGCCATTACCGAACGAATTTACTTCCTTAAGAAATAATGTCACGTAGGTTAGTCTATTTCAGACCCCCAAAAATACACTTCCACAAGCACTTACAATATTATACTTGCATAATTGTATGATTTCCGGGGTGTTCGTTAGCCGGGGGTCCACTGTATTCACTTATCTTGTATTCATCGTAAACTCGTAAATTTACAATTTATTGTTATTGCCCTCTTAGTCTTAAGTTTGCCCGAAATGCTCTTCATATATAAGGGCTTTTGGCACGTACACCTAATATCATCCATTCTCTCTTGTACAACCACTGTATCATGCTGAAATAAAATATATTATTATTATATTTTAGCTTCTGAAGTCTGTATCATTTCTTTTACCATTATTGACAGTCCCCTTTTCTTAACTATTTCCTCTTCTCCACACTGATTAGTTCCCATCAAATGCACTCTTACTTGAAATATGATTTTCCAATTTAGTTAGTCAGACTGTATCATGTCTTCTTATGAATAATGTCCTTTAGCTCCAGTCTTTTTGAAATTACCTCATCTTAGTTTATAAAAAAATTACACATTTGTGGTGCTGTTTCCCTTTTTGTCTTCATTTATTTTAAGCAGGTTACTATCCTGCACTCGTTTCTTTAGAAAAACCATTTGAGAGGTTGATGTTTTTTTTTTTATTTCTTTACTCCATAAAAAAAAATTCTTGTTCTTCTTCACTTCTATCCTTGTTTAACATCTTAGGGTTTCAAAAACTTTTTTTTTTCTAAAGGTCTTCCTTGCAAATGATATGCTCTATCTAGCCTTTCAGTATCTGTCCTTAGCCTGTTGTTTTTTTTTTATTATATCCCACTACAGTGGTACCTCGGTTTTCGTATAGCTACCAACTCGAACAATTATGTAAGTGTATTATTGTAAGTGCTTTTGTAAGTGTATTTTTGTGGGTATGAAACGGACTAATCTAATTTACACTTCTCCTTATGGGAACAAATTCGTTCGGTAATGGCGCTCAAACAGCATTCTGGAATGAATTATTGGCGAAAACCGACGTACCACTGTACAGTGGACCCCCGAGTTTCGTAAACCCCGGAAATCGTACATTTATGTAAGTATAATATTGTAAGTGCTTGTGGAAAAGTATTTTTGGGGGTCTGAAATAGACTAACCTACGTGACATTTTTTCTTAAGGGGGTAAATTCGTTCGGTAATGGCACTTGAGCAGACTTCAGGAGTGAAGTTTTTACGAAACTCGGGGGTCCACTGTATATGGTCTTGAATGCTGAAATTTTCTGAAATTCGCTTAATCATCATTAAGCAGACTTGTTAGAAGGGAATGAGCAGAGTTAAGTATTTGTGGTAAAGTTGGAATGAAAGCAAGGTAACATTTATGGATTCAGGAAAGCTGGTTAGCTGTGAGTTAAGAGTTCTGGAGGTAGGAAGTACTGTGTTTGCAATTTGGAGGGGGGTGGGGATGTTGTAGTTTGGAGGATCATTTGAATTGTAATGTCTGTACCTCTGGCAAGTCAGATACTGAGTGAGTGATAAATTTTTTTTTTTTAGAGGGGAGTCCAACTTTAGGGGGTAAATGGCTGATGGTTATAAAAGTTACCAGTACAAAAGATTAATAAATATGTCATTTGAATTGGAGTGTGGAGAAAGTGTATCTAGATATATTTGGGAGTGGACATGTCAGTAATTGTCTATAAAAGATAAGGTGAACTATGGAAGAGATGAAGGGGTAAAAAGGTAGATGATGTGTTGAGGTATATGTGAAAAGAAAAGTTTATGGAGGCAAAGAAAGGGAATGTACCAAGGTATAGCAATACCAACACTTGTATGTGTGTGAGGCATAGGTTTTGAATGCTGCAGTGAGATGATTAGAGGCAGTGGAAAAGTCATGTTTGAGAGGTGTGTGTAGTGTGAATATTATGCCAAAATTTGGTGTAGAAATTAAAAGGTCATGAGTCATCCCCCCAAGGGTATATATATAAAATACAGAAGGCTGAGGTGGTTTACACATGTAGTGAGGATGCAGAGGCATAGGATTACTAAGAGGATGTATAAATTTGGTATGGAAGGTAGGAGAAGGGAGTCATCCCAGGAATGGTTGGAGGGAGTAAAAAAAGAGGCTAGAGTTTCAGAGGATTGAGCATCCTGCAAGCTTGTGTCCATTCACTCCTATCTGAACATGCACAAGTGGTTTTTAAAGGACTTGTTTAGTGTGAGCAGGGTAACTTTTATGAAGAAATTCAGGGAAACTGATTAGCTGGGCTTAGTCCTGAACATGAGAAGGTCATTGCTTACACACTGAAGGAGGGGTGGATTATTATTATAATCAAATAGAAGCTAAACCACAGGGGTTATACAGCTAAGGAGGGGAGATGTAGCCAAAGAGGTAATCTGATTGTGATGGCAGTACACTTCTGGAAAAACGGTGACTGAGCTAATGTGTTCTTATTTGGGTTGCCCTGCCTTGGCAGGAGATGTCTGTTCTTAAAAAAAAAAAAAAAAATGCAAGTACTGTACTATACTGATAAGTGAAAAATTTTAACTTTTTAGAATGTCAAACATAATGTATTTTTAAAAGTTAAAAGAAAGGGATAAATAACAGCATTTTACTGAATAGGTTTACTGAAAATCTTTATACATGAAGATATATCTTCCAATGTGGTCCATAATTTAAAGTGAAAATTTCATCTATTCTTCTCCTCACATCTTCAATTTCATCTTGAAGTCTGAAAAAAAGTGACATTTCAATAATGGAAGTGGGGAAAGACTGCCAAGTCAATTGGGTTTGATCCATGGGGAGTTAAAGCCCAATATCCTGGATCAAGAGGCCCATGCTGGCATCAAGGAACTTCCATTGAGCTTCTGATCCAAGGAATTTAATTTGTCCTTTCCCTTGGTCGAACTTAATTACCTCCATTTCCCCCAGGTGCTGTATGGCCCCTCCTGTGAGTTTACCATTTTCCCCTAAATCTAATTCTTACATTCATGGAAGAACATTAAATCCACAGGGGTCATACAGTGCCTGGGGAAATGGGTGCAGTGCTATATGACCCTTGTGGGTTTAGTGCTTAGTTTTGATGATAATTGGGAAAATGGAAGGCATTCTGGTTCAATCCAAGGGGAGCACAGGTCCAATTCCTTAAATCAAGAGCTGCTTGCCAGTATCAAAAAACCTCCCCTGAAGGGCTCTAAATTTAATTCACATCAAGCTAGCAACAATTAGTTTATCTGATGGATGTTGAAAGACTCAATGAAAGGAACTGGAGCTACCTTTCACTCCCTTGGATCTGGCTTGATTACCCTCCTTTTCCCAGACACTAAGACCCTTTACAGGTTTAGTAGCTCCTGATAAATATGCTTATCTAGTGCAATAAAATATTGTTGATCAATAAACTCGCCCTACTCTAAATAACCATATTATTATGATAAATTTAAGCAGTAAACCCTTAAATGGGGAAGGACACAAGAGCAAATATATTATTTTTACTGGAAACTTGACCATATTATAATCTGAGAATAAAAAAAACAGTGACACATTAGTATTGTATTGAAAACAAGCCCATAAGCACAGAGAATTTAGTAGGATAAAAATTGTACTATATACAGTGGTACCTCGGTTTACGATATTTTTTCGTTCCAGAATGCTGTTCAAGTGCCATTACCAAATGAATTTATCCCCATAAGGAATAATGTAAAATCGACTAGTCCTTTTAGACCCCCAAAAATACACTTACAAAAGCATTTAAAAAAATAAACTTACATAAAAGGGCGATTTTGGGGACCATCGTAAACCGAGGTACCACTGTACTAGTTAAACCCTCATGTATTATTATTATTATAATCAAATAGAAGCGCTAAACCACAAGGGTCAAACCCTCATGTAACATATGGAATCCCCCCCCCTCTAGGAGATACTTTGAAGCCAGTGAGGGGCTCTTGATCTGAGGAACTGATTTATCTTCCCCTTCCTTGGATCAAACCTAAATACCTCCCACTAAACAATCCCTTCCCTGTAGGGAGGTTCCTTTGAATTAAGTCTGAATGCCTTCCATTCCCCCAGGCACTATGCCCCCTATGGGTTTACACAACCCCTACAAGTTAAATCCTTCCTACTGATTAAATAAGTGGGGTAAGGTGGCATTTGTGAGAATCACTTTGTAACAAAATTACATAAGGTGAACACCGGAAGAAGGAAAGAAATGGAACTATACTCGTTTTCTTAATGTCACCATTAAACATAAATGAAATTAAATACATCATAATATAGGTCAGGAATGCATCTCAGATTATAAAGTGTGTCTGTGGGATTCATTTTATAAACCCCAATGATGAAAAAATCTTTAATATGAAATACTGCAATAAAGTCAGTTTCATTTCTGCAGTTGTAAAACTCTACTACATCTCAATGACAAGAATGGATTTTAATCAGAAATTTCCATATACAGTGGTCCCTTGATTAACGATCTTAATCCGTTCCAGGAGCTAGCTCTTAACACGAATTGTTCGTAATTCGAAACCTTATTTTCAATAAGAAATAATGTAAATACAATTAATCCATTCCACCCAAAAATATTCACAAAAAACAGATTAATAAATAACATTTACTTACCTTTATTGAAGAGAGTTGCAGGCATCTGGAAGATAGGGAGGACAGGGGGGGGGAAGGGGTTAGTGATTGGAAGGGGAATCCCCACTCCCTGCATGAATGCTACACTCCCTGCATGCCTGCTACACTCCCTGCATGAATGCTACACTCCCTGCATGAATGCTACCACTGGGGTGCCACTAGGAAGCTTCTTTGGACCCATGGTGACTTATTTCACAGTGACAATCACTGAACCAGCAATAAACACAACAAAAGTATTGTGAATATCTGAAAGAGCGCACTGGGTTATGTTCTCTCAAGTGTAAACAACGCTAGACTGGCGTCCTGTCCACCTCACAGCGCAACCGCGGGGCAGGCGGACAGGTCTGGTACGGATCGCTACACGAGGGAATGCTCACTACATGAGGGAAATATTTAGTGAAAAAAGCGCTCGTTACACGATTTGCTCGTTATATGGAATCATCGTTAGTCGAGGGACCACTGTATGTACAGTGGTACCCCGAGTTTCGTACTGCTCCCAACTCGAACAATTATGTAAGTGTAATATTGTAAGTGCTTTTGTAAGTGTATTTTTGGGGGTTTGAAATGGACTAATCTAATTTACATTATTCCTTATGGGAACAAATTTGTTCGGTAACGGCACTCGAACAGCCTTCTGGAACAAATAAAGTATGAAACTCAGGGTACCACTGTACTGTACTGTGTAGTCTCATGCTTCTAATGAGGCCACAATATATTCCCCCATTTTCCTTTTGCATTACTTAAAACAGCATTTCTGGTCTGTTCCTTGATTTTACTGTACAACACATACTATTAATCTGAAAACTTGTCTACTTGATAACTGATTAAATGAATATGACTTAAGACCTCAATCTGACATTAGATACAAATACAGTACAGGTCGGCCATCAGTAATCCGGCACTAATTTTGGCTAGCATAATTTCAAATTTCATCATTATACTGACTCGGAAATTGTGCAGATGGTTGTAAATCCACAGCAGCAAGCCAGTGGAGGAGAAAGCAGTGATGAAAATGAGGAAGATGTAGCAGAGTCTCTATTGATAGGTTAATTAAGTGTATTCTAACCTAACCACTGTAATCCGGCACACTACAGGTCCCAATGATGCCAAATTAGTGATGGCTGACCTGTATAATTTATTCAGAGCATGTAACAATATTGGCTAAAAATTCATCACTGTTCTTACTTTCCATCGGTGGTAGAAGCTAGTGTTAACACATCTGAGAACTTTAATAACTCGTGTGCTAACTCAATGCTCTCGGAACCATAACGTAATTCTACCACTCGGAGACATTCTCGCAGTTCCATGCAGCAGTTCTTAAAGTCACCTGTAAGTATATTGTGATCTAATTAATCACTCATGAGTAGTCAAAACAGATGCTCAAAGCAGCAGCTAAACAATTTTTAAAAAATTATAACCTACAAAGGAGAGATGACTTAATGCCAGTGAAGGGTTTTTTATTCAAGGAATTGGAGTTACTGTATTTTCCAGCATATAAGGTGCACTTTTTTTCCTAACAAGCTGTATGACCCTTGTGGTTTAGCGCTTCTTTTGATTATAATAATAATAAAATAATTTTCCTAACAAGTCTTGGAAAATCACCCTGTCCCTTATATGCCCAAAGTCAAGGTCAAGGGTAGGCTTTAGGTTACTTACAAGTGGTGTTTTATAAATGGACATGCAATTCATTACAATCATAAGTTGTAATACTCAGAATGCTTGTGCACCTTATATGATGGAAAATACGGTACTCTCCTCTTGGATCAAATCTGCCTCCCATTTCCCAGATACTGTATGAACCCTAGAGGTTTGGTGCTCACCATGAAACAATAATAATACCATGAACATTTCTGTCTGTTAATGAAAACCTTTCAGTGTTGGGGGTCCATGTTTTGAAACTTTGGGGTTTTTCTTCTCCTGCAGAGGCAATGATAAACAAAACAAAAATGAGATTAAATCAAGCACAAGGGAAAATGATGCTATCAAGAGACTTGGTAAAACATGAGATGCATGAGACTGCTGCCAGCGTAACACGGCATACTGTTATACAGTGAACTTTTTTATAGGTAGAAAGAGTACATTAGGTTTGTTTACACCACCATCATATGTGCGGTTCATCGTTGACCAAAACATTGTTATGCGCCCCATAATTATACTTGTATTAAAGATTTATGAATTAAAGAAAAATAAATGTTGGATTAATTAAAAGTCCAGGGGAAGGGGAGGGGGAGGCTGCTATAATTATTTACATGAAGTAATAAAGCCATGTGCATAATTCAATGCAATGGGTTGAGGGGACTCACTCCTCCATCTGCAAATGGTGGCCTCTGTGCATTGTTCACCTATTTTTGGTCAAAGGGGTTGAATTCTTAGATCCTGGCCCTGCCTCTTAACTTGCCACTCTTCAGATTTACTTCCTCTTAGCCTCATGGGTCCTATAGTACTTGCTCTTAAAGCTATACATGGAGCCCGCCTCCACCACTTCCCAATCACTCTGAGACTAAAGAAATACTTCCTAATATCCCTGTGGCTCATCTGTGACTAACTTCCAGTAGTGTCCACAAGTTCCTGTTTCTCACCTCTTAAACAGCTTATCCCTGTCTACCTTATCAATTCCACTAAGTATTTTGCTCTGGCTGTGTGAGCGTGTATGTACTACTCGCTTATATGTGGTTGCAGGGGTTGAGTCAGAGTTCCTAGCCAAGCACGTGCTTGCATGTGTGTGGGGGGGGGGGTCCTGAGCTAACTGCACCAATAAGCCAAATGAATGGTGCCCTGCTATGAGACATCAGCTCATTAGCCACATGTTCAAAAGTAGAAATGGCAGCTAGAGTGAACATACAGGTGACTGGGGCACAGGCCAGGAGAAATCAGGGGTCTTGGGATGTAAATAAGCTCCATCAGACTTGATTCAGAGGAATCAAGCCATGAGGGATGGAAAAAAAAGGTGCATGGGGCAAATATCAGTGGCTCATGTCCTTAGTAAAAGGGACAACTGCAATGAAGTCCTTTATTTATCCTTTCACTGTCAAGCCCCTGAAATTAAGTGCTGACAATGTTGGGAATTTAAAAAAAATTCCGAAATGGTAGAGAATTTTTTTTCTGAAAGTAATGACACTAAAAATATGAAAATTGTTGGAAAGCTTACAGGCTTATAAAGGTGGAAAGTTGGCAGTCTGGGCACAATTTATCCACCAGCGATTTTGTCTACTTTGAGTCCATTTTAAGCCAATTCCATTGCTCAATTCAACCAAATTCTTAGCTACTTTACAGGCATGCCTTCCATTCTATCAATTGAGCACAAGAAATGCCCATTCAACTATCAGAACTACCCTATGAAGTGCACAGAATACACAAATAACCCATACATAGGAGATAAACTTATGACGAAGTTGGTAACTTGGCCAATTTTACACAAAATTAAAAAAATATATAATTTAAAAAAAGGAGTCCAAAATAAACACTAGGCATTCCAGATGACTTAAAATAATATTTCCTGTCCTATATTACACTTGCCCTCCATTTTAAATTTATCATCACACAAAAAATAAAGTTTTACTGTATTTCTTAGATAATAAAATAAAACCAGGAATGATTGGTCATGGTTTATGGTATCCTAATAATGAAGCAGACCTAGTAAAAACTCATAAAGCAAACCATGGGGAAGGGGGGAAGATTGTCAAAAATCAAATATTTCTGCTACATTGAGCCTGATTTCAAGCTACTTTCACTCCTGACACCAACCAACATCATGTGTATTTCAGTAGTATGTCTTCCATTCTATCAACTGATATCAAGAAACAGCCAATAAAACCATGAAAACCATCCTAGACAACACTTCAGTCACTATTTTAAACCAAACACAAGGCCAGAGATTTGCTTTTCCCCCATCATGCACTGTATGAGGGAAGGATTTTTTTATCATGCACATTCACCACAGACCCATTTCTCTCATGTCTAGGCCAAAATTTACCGCTCACAGCATATTTGAGGGCACTGTGCTTAAAACGCAGATCTGTGTGAGTGACACTGGCATCAATAATGTAGATCTGCATAAGAGACAGCAAAAGGGTTAAAGTTTCACCCAGAATTAGGCTTTTTCAAGTCCAAATAAAGGCCTTTACTGCAATTGTCTTTTTTTTTTTTTTTACCAATGTCAGTAGCTCATCATTGTCTCCACTATGGTCTCTTGATGGGACCAGGCCCATCGATGTAGGAGGCAGCTGGATGAAGACCAAAGCAATAGGAAGGACATGGAATAACACAACAGGGATCCTAAATGAGGAACCATCCCAAGTTGAACACAGCTTCATCTGACAGCAGGTAAGCAGTCAGCCAGAAAGGTATCATAACTTCAGTGCTCCTGGCAAAACAAATATTCACCCAGAAAAATATTAGGCAGTCGAAGGGGCCCCCAAGAACCCTGAGAAATAAAGCATCTATCAAAAAAAATTGAGCTTGGTAGTTGATGCAATGGAAAGGAGGACAAATGGATCTTAGTGCAATCTTGAAGTCTCGAGCAACACTGATCATAACAAGTGAATATCTGGCAACTGAAGGTGAAAGAGAATGTTACAGATCAGAAAGCATGCATATAGATCTTATTTAGGCTTGAAAAGGGGAATTTTTGGTGTCCCACAGTAGAAAAGCATATTAACAGATCTGCAAAATTTCTCATTCTAATGAAAACTCCTTTTCATGCTAAATTCAGCTTATGGTATGACCCCAACACTTAAATGTGATATCGTATTTGGTAAAATAAACTTAATTTTTATACTTTGCACGGTAGGAAAAGGTCACTAAATGGAGTCCAGAATTTCTAATGGGATTTAAAGTGCTAATTGTAGGGATTTAATTTTTTCTTTACTTCAAAGTTAAAGTTTTATTTTGTTAACAGTAAAATGGTGCCCTAATTGTTGAACTTTTAATAAAACTCCAACAGATATAAAGTATCACAAAATATTTAGAATTCTTACCTAATTCACTGAAAGCACGTGCAAGTGTGTCCCGCACAGAAATAAAGTACTGATTTTCTGGCAGGTAAACCTCAGATCCTATTGAGACAGCTTTCTTTAGAAAGCTCACAGCACTTGATACATCACCTTTCAGTAAAGTCTCTTCACCTGTAACACAAAAATAGTCCAATTCATTCATATAGTTTTTGAATCTATGAATAATTTTAATTCAAAATGTGACAATGATGGCACACTGGAGACTTTATATAAGGCTATTTTAGCTAATCTAACATAGCTACACATAAAAACAAACTATGAAAATATTTAATGCATGTGTGCATATGTATGTTATGAGTGTATGTATATGTATGAATGTACATATGTACTGTATGAATAACAGAAATCCTGTATTGATTATATTTTTGTATGCATGCTTACCGGCTTCAAATAAAGAGTTGACCTTGGTGCACACTTGTACTAAGTGCCCTGATGGCCTCTGTAGTTTATGACACTGAAGACAAAGAAAAACACCTGTACTTTCTGCTAAATCAGACCCTGTTGGTTCATTTTCCCCCATCCATGATAACACACCTCCACAGTTCTCACAATGAAACCCACTCCAGCTTGCCTGTAAAGTTAATAGATGTACAGCAATAATTAGAAAATATTTTGAAACAAAGGCAGTTAATAAGACTTCAATATGTATGACATTTATATTTGATCTATGTAAATTTACATAAAAGTTCAGATATTTTAAGCCTTTGGCATATAGGAAACTTTTATAATGTTTTGATAGTGTTCCACATTTTTTTTTTTTTTTAACCTTTTGTTTTCAAGGAGTTTCTACTCAGGTTGAGTTGAACACATGGAATATCAAAGAAATATTTGCTTCTTGTATTCTGTCCTAAAATCAGTGCATGTCTAATACTGGTGTGTCGTATATGACAGAAAATACAGCACAGTACGTATGTACTATTTAATAAATCTTTTAAACAATTACTTTTTCATATATACTGTATTTCTATATAAAATTTTAAGTGGTGCAACTAAATAAAACTCATGATTCAATCTATAAGAAACAAAAACAAAAAGTGTAATATATATAATTACCTCCTTCTGCAAGTATTCAGGCTGGGTGCATGGTTCACACTTGCACATAAAAAAATATTGTCGGTTTAAAGAATCTTGTCTCTCCTGACGTACTTGACGGCAGTAGTGTGGACCTGCAGAGAACCAAAGACCGTGTTTTAAAATCTAACAGTACAAATCATTAGCAAATAAAAAATATACGTACATTGTTTTCCCCATTAAAACTATTACTAACTCAAAAATTGAAATTATTAGCTTTAAGACAAATCTGTAACATAAACTTAGGTGCTTCTCTGATAGAAGTAACAAATTTCTGAACGTGTTACCATGAAATATATGTAAAACAGCATAAAGTAAACACTACAGTCTACTGCCTATGTACGTGTACTAGTTAGCCTCGTAATGTATTGCATTCTCAAAATGAGTTGTGCATGTGACCCTGATCAACCAGGGTGTCATAGGTAGATTTTCAAACTGAAAGGAGTAATAGCCTTGCTGATCAGGTAATCACTAGTTAAGCCTAGCCTCAGAACAGGTTCCAAGAGTAGAGAAATTCTTGAAACTGGTCATAGGTATGTACATCTCTTATTCATGCTTTGTGCTAGCCACCCTATCTATTTTCTGATGCCATATTCTGTAGTTCTATGTACAGCTCTTTTGCTTTGTTCCATCTGAGAGCTATAAATATGTTACCCCTGAAAAATATTCTTGAAATGGAATATTAATACTCCTTACCATAGCAGTTGTAAATCTGACCATCAGAGTCGACATCTTCAATCGTCCGTATTACTAGTAAATCCTTATAAAAACTGTAAAAAGAAAGATAATGTTATTAATTTATAAAAGAGAATTACAACTTACAAGAATTTCATTTACAATAATTGGCATAATTCCTTATTATCTATTATATTGTGTTCTTTGTTAATTGCAATCTTTGTTGTCTGATACTGATAACTTTTAAGCATCAATGATTAACTACAGAGAAATACATAATTTATCATCATGAAAGAGTTATCAGACAAGTATGATCATCACTGTATCGAGTATGTACTGAAAATACAGTGAACATATGTGAAATTCTGCTGACTGGCGGTGCATTATATGCTCACATGGGTCATTACAATAAATCATTGCATGACAAAGAGGTGGCTCAAGTTGTCCTCTGATAAGCTGTATGGGTAAGACTGAATATAGTGTGGGTTATTTGTGAAGAGGCTGAGCATAATTTAAGCATTAAGTATTAATTAAGCATGAAGATGGTCAGCTACTCTGGGTGTACCGAGGGGATTGGAGAAAGCTTGAATCTCCTCAGTATAAAAGTTTTATAAGTGGCTAAGTGAACCATTCAAGGGACCAAGTGAACTTGAGAGTGTGTACCGAGGGTATGAAGGGGCTAACAAATGATTTAAGAACATAAGAACATAAGAAAGGAGGAACACTGCAGCAGGCCTGTTGGCCCATACTAGTCAGGTCCTTCACAATCCGTCCCACTAACAGAATATTTGCTCAACCCAATTTTCAATGCTACCCAAGAAATAAGCTTTGACAATTCTACCCACTCATGCGCGAGTCCCACTCAAATCCAACCCCTCTCACTCATGAATTTATCCAACCTAAATTTGAAACTACCCAAGGTCCTTGCTTCAATAACCCTACTAGGCAGACTGTTCCACTCATCAACTACCCTATTTCCAAACCAATACTTTCCTATATCCTTTCTAAATCTAAACTTATCTAACTTGAATCCATTATTGCGGGTTCTCTATTGGAGAGATATCCTCAAGACCTTATTTATATCCCCTTTGTTAATACCCATTTTCCACTTGTATACCTCGATCGTGTCTCCCCTCATTCTACGTCTTACAAGTGAATGTAATTTTAGGGTCTTCAATCTTTCTTCGTAAGGAAGATTTCTAATGCTATGTATTAATTTAGTCATTCTACGCTGAATGTTTTCTAACGAATTTATGTCCATTCTGTAATATGGAGACCAAAACTGAGCTGCGTAATCTAGGTGAGGCCTTACTAATGATGTATAAAGCTGTAATATAACCTCTGGACTTCTGTTGCTAACACTTCTTGATATAAATCCCAGTAATCTATTTGCCTTATTACGTACGCTTAGGCATTGCTGTCTTGGTTTAAGGTTGCTGCTTACCATCACCCCCAAGTCCTTCTCGCAATCTGTATTGCTAAGTTCTACGTTATTTAACGTATAAGTGCTTGGGTTATGGACACTCCCGAGCTTCAGAACCTTGCATTTATCTACATTGAACTGCATCTGCCACTTTTCTGACCACGAATTAAGTTTGTCTAAATCTTCCTGAAGTTCTATGACATCTATGTTTGAATCAATTATCCTACCTATCTTCGTGTCGTCGGCGAATTTGCTCATATCACTAGTAATTCCCTCGTCAAGGTCATTGATATATATTATAAATAACAATGGGCCTAAGACTGATCCCTGTGGAACACCACTTGTTACAAGTCCCCATTCGGATTTAACCCCATTTATGCATACTCTCTGCTTCCTATTGGTGAGCCATGACTCGATCCATGACAGCACTTTTCCCCCAATGCCATGAGCTGCCACTTTCTTTAACAGTCTCTGGTGCGGTACTCTATCAAAAGCCTTACTAAAGTCTAAATAAACAATATCGAATTCTTTATCGTGATCAACAGCCTCAAAAGCTTTATTGAAGAAGGTTAACAAATTAGATAGGCAGGAACGGCCCCTCGTGAATCCATGCTGAGTATCATTAATCAAATTATGGTTATCTAGATGGCTTCTAATAATATCAGCTATAATTGACTCTAGTAATTTGCCTACAATTGAGGTCAGGCTTATTGGGCGGTAATTTGACGGTAGTGACTTGTCCCCTGCTTTAAAAATAGGAATTACATTAGCCATCTTCCACATATCAGACACTACACCTGTTTGAAGAGATAAATTAAAAATGTTAGATATTGGTTCACAGAGTTCCATTTTGCATTCCTTAAGAACCCTTGCAAAAAGCTCATCAGGACCCGGCAATTTATTTTGTCTCAGTCAAGCTACTCCATTTGAGGGAGTAAGTAGATTTAAGTGAAGTCTACGAGAGTTAAGACAGTGTGTAGTTTAAAGGTTCCAACCAGGATGATATATCATCCACTTGTTTTCTCATATGTAGGGTAAAAAGGGAAGTTTTTTCCTGGATGACCCACTCCCCCCTCCCACACAATACTCTATACTAAAAAGAGGAAATGACAATATCCTTTAATGCCCTCTTTAGTCCACTGTTTGCATTGATTTTGTTAAATAGATTCCACTTCGTCTATAGACAAAGTGGAATCTGTTTTTACCTACTGTATCTCATATAAAATGCCTTATTTTTCTCATGATTTTTTTTAGTTACCACATATCAGTCTCTCTGTGAAGCACTTTTTTATAACTAGTTTTTCAATGACTATTTAGGTCAGCATCAGATACAACATGTGTTATGAAATGTTATGATGATTTAACCTAGGTCAGGCTACTAGAACTGTAGATTGACCCTAACAAAAGGATGTATTTTCACCTAACACATGAGTAAGTAAATTAGTACCAGTGAGTTGGCTCATGGAGACAGTATCCATATATCCATATCCATCCCTTATTATCTAAGTATCACAAACCAAAAATCTATTTGCATGAATCCCATGCTAAACAATTAAGTTCATTAGAAACTGAAAATAAAAAATCTGCATATGTAAATACTACCTGTTGATAATATTAGGTTTACAAGAATGATTCATGAGGCTGGCAGTGGGGTAGATAGCTGATGCAATCCTCTTCTGTGACACTTTCTCAACCTTACTCTTCTCTCCTGCCAAATGATAAGATATATTTATATTGTAAAACCAAATACAAAATTTACTTTATCAAAAAAAAAAAAAAAAGGACCAGTGCAATTACTGTATTAAAAAAATATACATAGGTTGCTCAACATAAAGTATTTCTTTTCATTACACAACATGGTGGTTGATACCTCTAACTATAAGCTAAAGTGGAGAATAAGATTCACAATGTCATAACTGGAACCTGATAATGGATCAAGATGGACAAACATCATGTAAACTTTCATCTCCAAATTGTGGGTTAGTTGTAA
The DNA here is from genome assembly GCA_009830355.1 of Cherax destructor. NCBI lineage: Eukaryota > Metazoa > Arthropoda > Malacostraca > Decapoda > Parastacidae > Cherax > Cherax destructor. Next base: position 21,577 of record WNWK01020054.1, on the reverse strand, counting down.
GCTGTACTCACCTAGTTGTGGTAGCAATGTGGTTCTACAGATTCCTCACTTTAAATAACATAAATGACCACTAACTATATTTACTGAAAGTTTAAGTCCTTCTCAAAGTTTTCGTCTTCAAATCTGTTAAACATTACTAATTTCTATATTCCTTTCACTTTTCTTTCTCAGTCAAATATTGCCTTCTCTGAAAATGTTCTCATAACATTTCAAAATATTAGAAAAATTTGATGGAGCAATTGTACACAAATTGCAGAATTAATTGGTAGTGTGTTCCATTTTTAAATTTTTACACTCTCTTTTATCCCCCTTTCCTTTATATAAAGGAACTATACATGCTCTCTGCCAATCCCTAGGTACCTTCCCCTCTTTCATACATTTATTAAACAAAAATACCAACCACTCCAGCACTATATCCCCCCCTGCTTTTAACATTTCTGTCATGATTCCGTCAATATTTTATGTATGAGTGTGGTGAAAGTGTTGAATGATGATGAAAGTATTTTCTTTTTGGGGATTTTCTTTCTTTTTGGGTCACCCTGCCTCGGTGGGAGACGGCCGACTTGTTGAGAGAGAGAGAGTGTTCCATTTTCTCTATCCTACTGCACTTTCTTCCATTACGTTTTTATCTTCTACATCACACTGCCATTTACTCCATCACATTACTGCTTTAGTGAATATTATTCTTCTCTTCTTTATCTCTTAATTTTCATTCCTGTTCCTGTTCCCCCCCCCTCTCTCTCTCCAGATAAAAATAAGCTACTACAGCAACTAAAAATTTAATATAAATCTTACCTGAACTTGATCCCATGATCTGTGTCACTGCATGGGCATTGGACACTAGTTGAGCAATGTGCCTCATTATTGCAGAAGCAAGATGGGCCACATCAAGGGGATCCTCACTATTCATCACAGCCTCATTATGCTTTGGAAAATTTGTTTTGTCCAAAACTGTAGTTGCCAAAAGAATTGCAGCCTGAAAAGCAAAAATATTACTTGTATTTGACAGAAAACTATTTAAATACAGTAAATCTTTATCTACACGCAGGATAACAGATCTATCTTGCTACTTCTACTTAGGTCACGCTACACATGCATAAACATGCAAATATATACACACCCATCTGCATTTTCTTCTATTTTCTTATAGTTCTTGTTTTTCTTTATTTCCTCTTATCTCCACGGGAAAGTGGAACAGAATTATTCCTTTGTAAGCCATTTTTTTTATTTTATTAACACATCGGCCGATTCCCACCAAGGCAGGGTGGCCCGAAAAAGAAAAACTTTCATCATCATTCATTCCATCACTGTCTTGCCAGAGGGGTGCTTTACACTACAGTTATAAAACTGCAACACCAACACCCCTCCTTCAGAGTGCAGACACTGTACTTCCCATCTCCAGGACTCAAGTCCGGCCTGCTGGACATGTAAGCCATGTGTGTCGTAAAAGGCAACTAAAATGCTGGGAGCAAGGGGCTGATAACCCCTTCTCCTGTATAAATTACTAAATTTAAAAAAAAAAACTTCCATTTTTCTTTTTAGGTCACTCTGCCTCGGTGGGATATGGCTGGTGTGTTGAAAAAAAAAACTTTATCCATGTTAACACAAATGTACACTCAATTCTTTAACTGTGTATAATGCATATACACACAGGGACACTGTTCTGTGCATGACATTCAGAAATGAAAATTTTTACAGGCCTCAAATTTGCTCCTATTCATTATTTGGGTGTCCTACCACCTTGTTACACCTAGAAAATACGTAAATGTAGAGCCAGGCAAGTCCATGCAGAGCACCATGAAGCACAATGATTCAGCAGGACATGTAAACATGACACTCTGCATCTATGTACAGTGGACCCCCGGCTAACGAACACCCCCGGAAATCGTACAATTATGTAAGTATAATATTGTAAGTGCTTGTGGAAGTGTATTTTTGGGGGTCTGAAATAGACTAACCTACGTGACATTATTTCTTAAGGAAGTAAATTCGTTCAGTAATGGCACTTGAGCAGGCTTCTGGGATGAAGTTTTTTCATTAGCCAGGGGTCCACTGTATTAGGGATGTGTACATAGCATTACATTTTTCACAATAGCCTTGAGGGCACACAGATGTGTTGGACACATTAAAAGTATATAACAGCGTAAACTTATTTTTATCCCAGGATAACCTAAGAAATTAAAATGAAGCAACCTGTTCCCCCCACCCCCTTACAGAATTATATATATATTTTTTTTAACAAGTCGGCCGTCTCCCACCGAGGCATGGTGACCCAAAAAGAAAAAAAATCCCGAAAAAGAAAATACTTTCATCATCATTCAACACTTTCACCCCACTCATACATAATCACTGTCTTTGCAGAGGCGCTCAGATACGACAGCTGAGAATGAGTCCCTCCCAGCTGTCACTATCCCAGACCCCTCCTTTAAAGTGCAGGCATTGTACTTCCCATTTCCAGGACTCAAGTCCAACTAAATCAATTAACTGGTTTCCCTGAATCCCTTCACAAAATGTTACCCTGCTCACACTCCAACAGCTCGTCAGGTCCCAAAAACCATTCATCTCCATTCACTCCTATCTAACACACTCACACATGCTTGCTGGAAGTCCAAGCCCCTCGCCCCCAAAACCAATTTTACCCCCTCCCTCCTTCCCTACAGATTTATACCTCTCCAAGTCATTCTACTTTGATCTATTCTCTCTAAATGACCAAACCACCTCAACAACCCCTCTTCAGCCCTCTGACAAATACCTTTAGTAACTCCACACCTCCTCCTAATTTCCACACTCCGAATTTTCTGCATAATATTTACACCACACATTGCTCTCAGACAGGACATCTCCACTGCCTTCAGCCGCCTCCTCGCTGCAGCATTTGCAACCCATGCTTCACACCCATATAAGAGTGTTAGTACCACTATACTTTCGTACATTCCCTTCTTTGCCTCTGTGGATAACAAAAAAGATAAGAAAATTTGGAATTTATCACATGCACATAAAAACAGATCCTATGCATGGCAAATGTTCATATGATTTATAGCCAACTGGGATGAAACTCACCATACAGTACTGAAGCTGATCTTCTGGAAGACACCTGTTAAAGTGGGGCATAAGATGATACACTGCCCTATATCCATCACTTAGATCACTACCATTATAAACACCATTTCTTCCTATTCCTTCCACTCTGTCTTCCAATTCCTCATGCCTGAAAATAAAATCAATAAAACACATTTTGATTAAAAACCACAAGGAATAATTTAAAATGCACACCACAAGTAACGGTGGTAGACAACTGTATGTTTATGATTTTCTTGTTTGTTAGTTCACGTTTATGCAAAGAGCATGAGACCATTTTTCAGAAAATTATTTAAACAGCTTAAGTTCAAGCAGGTCATCATGGCAATCCCAATCTCAGCTTCACACACATGCATAAATCAATAACAAGTAAGACTGAACAAATCATTGTTACCAATACAGAAGGTCCCCACTTATATAGCAGATTAGGTTTTGGCCTACTGCTGTGAAGTGAAAAATCACTGTAAAGTGAAACAGCCTTTTTTTCACTTTCAAATACATATAAAAGCCTGATAATATGTTTACACTAAAAAATGCATATACAGACACACATTACTTACTTTAAAATATTTGCATTCTTAACTTATAGTAGGTATTGAATATATTTATTGTAGGAAGTCTGAATAAATGAAGAATGGATATAACTGAAAACTGCTGTATTAGCGAAATGCTGTAATGCAAAACACTGTGAAGTAGGGCCAGCCTGTGTATGATCTTTGCTGGCATAATGCCTGAAATTTTACTGCTTAAATTATGTCCATAAAATTTTTCAGTGCTTTCTCTTATTCACCATTAAGGCAAAGAAAACACAAAAGTGGTCAAAAGCATCACTTCCCAAACTCAGAAAGTTTTGTGAATATTACCCGTATCATCTCCATTCCGGATCTGGTTGATGACCTCAACAACATAATCAATGTTGAACTAAAAAAGATATCAGCTTGGATGACAAAGTACAAAAACATATTAAATTAATTTTTTAAAGGCAAATAATTGTGAATTATTACAATCACAAGGAAGTGCTAAATCCATATTGGCCATGCAGCACCTGGAAAATGGGAGGTAATCAAGCTTGATCTAAAGAAAGGGATGGTACCTTGATTCTTTAGACCAAGACCCTTTCACCAGCAACAAGATACCCACTTGAAAGAAAGTCATCATGGAATGACAAAAATATGATGTACGTACTGTATATAAAATCTAATTACACATAATTTTACTAATCAACATACGTACCTGATATCACAACAACACTTCCATCCTGTTACAAGAATGACTCGGACAGCAAGGTGAGCAATTCCCACAGATGATAAAATATGAAGAATACCACATTCATACTGGTGCCATGTTTGTCCAAGCTCACGGCATTCTTCCTTGCAGAATATTGCATCACAACAATATTTACATCTGGGAAAATAAATTTTAACACATCTATTTTCATTGCATATGGATGTACAGTACTCTTTTGTAACACAAAGAGCAACTGATAAATATATGAGTGTATATATATTTTTTTACCACATTAGTCATCTCTCAACAAGGTAGGGTGACCCACAAAAGAAGGCATTCAACATCATTCATTTAACAGCTGTCTTTCCAGAAGTGCAGACATCATTTCGAATAACCCCTCTGAGCTGCAACATTCCTGCCCCTTCTTCAGAGAACAGGCAGCATATTTCCCATCTCCAAGACTCAAGTCCAGCTAACCAGATTCCCTGAATTCCTTCATAAATTTTTCTATGCTCATACCCCAACAGGAAGTCAAATCCTTTAAACTGTTAGTCACTACTCACTCTGATCTGACATGCTCACTTGTGCCTGCTGGATACCTGAAGCTTATGTGCGTGAAAGCGCATAAGCACACTCACAATGATCTCTCTGTCTCACCCACACCAAGTGCTCAATCCAATTGTAATAATACTACAGTACATATTTTCTTGAGTCTTGGAAATGGGAAGTACAATGCCTGCACTTTAAAAGAGGGGTCTGGGATAGTGACAGCTGGGAGGGACTATTCTCAGCTGTCGTATCTGAGCGCCTCTGCAAAGACAGTGATTATGTAGGAGTGTGGTGAAAGTGTTGAATGAAGATGAAAGTATTTTCTTTTTGGGGATTTTCTTTCTTTTTGGGTCACCCTGCCTCGGTGGGAGACGGCCGACTTGTTGAGAAAAAAAAAAAAAAATTTCTTAAAATAATGTAATCTTCATTCTTTCCAGAGTGTCTATTGACTTAAAGTAATTGTTTAACCAAAAGCATCAACATGTTGAAATGCTCAGCAAATATTTTCTGTGGCCCCCTAGCACTTTGAAAATTTAAACTTTGAAGATTCATCAAAATGCGTAAGATTCTATATAAGCACGTTACAATATACAGTAAATGGAAAGTTACTCTCATATAGAAAGCAACAAATAGAAAAATGAACAAAGAATGTATTGCCCAATCAACATACGGTACAGGATTGGCAGCTGGAGTAAAGCAATTATGACAATGGGTGTTGTGATATTCTGGCAGAAGTATTGCTGCATAAGGCTTCTCAACAAACACTACCGACCCCTTTCGGACAGCATCAGTGGCAACAATGTGACGACCATACCTGTCACTCACTCTGTAAGAAGAAACTGTATAAGAAATAATGGGGGACTTAGATACTTTGGTTACAGAATCTATAAATAAAAAATAAGAGTGATATACAAATAACATTTTGATATACAAGAACTGTAAACAAATTTAAATAAAATTTAAAAATATAATGCATAGTACCCACACAGAGAGCAGTATAATCTATAAAAAGATAAAAAAAAACACATTTACTGTAATATTAATGCACAAACTTTAACACTACTTGTATTTTGAAAAGCCAGCTTATTACAATATCTGTTTATATTGTTACAGAGGTATCATGCAGAAGCAGCATATGTGTGTGTGGCAGCTTAAAAGAGCAAGCTAGCATTTGTCATGCCTAACTGATTGTTGGGTGGCTGCAATAGCAGAAAAATTCTCTCAAAAGTAACAGCATACTACATAAGGCTGAACCATGATACACATCAGTCAATGTGAGCAGAAAAACCAAGAGAGAAGTCATCGAGACAAATTCAAGACCAAATATTAGGCGAAGATTTAAACATGAAACTGATGTACACTAGTAGACTATGCCAGGTAATAATCTAGTAAAGCAGTGAGATATTATGACCATTGAAACTCCCACAAACAGTAAAGCACTTAATTACTGTATATATTAAACTAAACATTACAACTTAATTAGGTATCCCCAATGGGGGTACCTCTAAATGGTTGCCTGATTTTTTTCTCTCCCACAAGCTTCCATTTCTAGCCTGAAAACACCGCATCTGATTGGCTTCAAATTTTCAGTGTTGGTTTATTGTAACAGGAAAACTTTTTCAACTATTGGCATTTGCAAGTGCCATGTTATTCCAATAGTGACTTGCAAAAGCCATTGTTAAGAGTAAAACTTAAAGTATGATGTTGATAAAGTTTTATATGAAAAATATTTTAGTACCCCTCTGGCACTGCTTTTAAGAGCCAATTCTGTTCTTGTATTCCACCAACTTTTTAATTTAATTCTAGCTGCCACAATAGAAAGATCACATACGAGTTGCTCCTCTATAATCATGCACATCAACCTTTCATCCATTAGCAAACAGGCCAGCACAATGTTGTTATACTACTGTACTTCATATTATGAACAGTTTTTTTTTCCTGACACATGAATTTTAACTCAAAGATTCTACAATGGTATTTATACAAGAAACTCAAATGACCCAACTACATCTTAATTTAATAATCATATTATATACCTTACCTCATTTCAAATGCACTTGTCATGTACTTGACAACTGTGTTTTCTCCCTTAAACAATGATGGATGACAAAATACTTCTTGACTATTATTCACCATCTGACTGACAGCAGCATTTGCCAGTATTTTTTCTAGGTCAGCTACTGTCTTTGCATATTTTTCTGAAATATCAGTATGTCCTGTTATTATTATTATTACTATAAGTAAATCGAGTAAAGATCTTACCATAGATCTAATCATAGATACTATATGATTGATAACAGACATCTATAGATCCCCCACTGGTCTCTGACCAGGCATCATGTTTGTGATCTGTTTGGTCAGGATATCTGTGCAGCAAGTTGTTTTGTAAACACCACAGCTTGGATGCTCAGGAAGAGTTTGCAAGAATACATAAAGTACTCTGTAAGATAGAGAGCTGTTGGTAATTTTCCTTATACAAGATTTGTGCTAAACAAGATTTTGTTTAGTACAAAATTGTTTAACATCAATGAATACATACATCAGAGAATAAATCTGAATAACAACAACCTGCCCCTATTTAATAACACATGTCTTAACAACCCGTTCCAGTCTGCCTGGGTAGGTCTGTCTGGGTGCTTCCGAGAAAAACATAAGAACATACATACTAATTAGGTACGAGGGAGATGTAAACTTACTTTCTAGTCATAGTTATTGCTTGGGAACAGGATATTTCATTGCTCATTATTAAGTCCTGCTTCAACAATGTCATGTATTTGTTTCTAAGGTCACTTTCAAACAAGTTATATTTTTCCATGAAAACATTAAACTGCTCATTTAAGCTTTTGCACTGCTTTTTAATAAGAAATGACCATAAAATTTACTTTCCCAAAAAATAATTATTAGATAATTAAAAAATTAAAAACCTGAAAATAATTTTTTATTACACATATGTATAGTATGTATAAAGTGGGGCTAGTAACCCCTTCTCTCATATAAACTACTAAATTTAAAAAGAAAAACTTTTGTTTTTCTTTTTAGGTTACCCTGCCTCAGTGGGATACGGCCAGGTCATTGAAAAAAATAAAAATGTATACAGCATATATGAACATATTAATTACCTTTGGAGTCTGGAGAAACAACCTCAGAATGTTTCTTACAAATTTCTAGACTTGCTTTAGCTTGATCTTGTTCTCCTAGAATTAAATAGCAATGACAGCGGCGAGTCAACAACTTATGTTGAAGAGTTGCAGGGTATCCACTTTGTTCTGCTCGATCCATGTCCTGAAGAGCTTCCTGCAAGTGATGAGCAAAGCTCAGTGTTTTAAACAAATTATATTAACACTTTGAGCTTTACTTTATTTCTGTTTTCTCTTTTGATAAAAAAAATTTACTGACAAGATTTAATGCAGTAAATAATTTGAGGCTGTGTCCTCTTAGCTACTGTGCTGCTTCTCCTCTTCCACCTGCTTCTTCTTCAGCTTTCTTTCTCTCTCTCCTTCCAATATCATTTCTGCCTCTCCCTCTCCCTTCTTCTATTAATATTGCTTATTAGAATATTATGAGAAATCTTTGCCAAAAAAGCTCATGGTCTCTTGTAAATCTATGGAGTACATTTTTAAAAACATTCTATGGATAGTATTGTTTCTTTACTATGAGCACCAGGCTTAAAATTTACACATACTGTATTTCCTTAACCCTTAAACGGTCCACACGTATATTTACGTTACCACTGCTACTGCCCCAAACGTATTTTTACGTTTTATTTTTCCTCCCTCCAAATTTGGCACGATTGGCCTGAGATGCCTTGTCAGCATAGAATGGGTCTTAACACTCAGTGTGCGCCATATTAAAAAAATCTGGGACCACTTAGTACCTTGTGGGAGCACCAGTTAAATTGAGGGCCAGCTAGAGCAAACACTGCGGCATACACTATAGATTCACTGATGTCATGTCACTGATGGAAAGTGATGTCAGCAGGCTGGCAGGCCAGCTGGCTGCCTGCCTACATGGGGACCTGGCTGGCAAACAGCTGGTTGGCCACCTGGCTGGCTAGCAGCTGGCTGGTCAGCTGGATACCTGATTGGCTGTCTATCTGTCTGTCTGTCTGTATCTATCTGTCTCTGTCTCTATATGTCTCTATCTCACAGGAACACATACGTAAATACAATTATACATAGTGTAAATTACCTAGGATAACTAAAAAAATCAAGACAAAGTGTTATAATGTGCTTGTGATCTGCGTAATACCAGTTGGTTCATGAGCTACTCTCTGAGACAAACAGACAGAAAGGAGACGACACACAGGCAGACAGAAAGACAGACACACAGACAGACAGATACAGACAGACAGACAGACAGGTTTGCATAACAAATAAAGGGAAGCAATGTAAGCTGTCAAATGTCATCACGGTAATTACTGGACTGATAAGAAGAGATAAGACTATGGCTCACCCTTCTCTGAAATGTCACCAAAGTCATTAGTGGAGATCAGATGAGATAAGGCAGCAACACAAATCTTTTATTATTATTATTATTATTATTATGCACTTATTATTATTATTATTATGCACTATTATTATTATTATTATTATTATTCACTATTATTATTATTATTATTATTATTATTCACTATCATTATTAGCCTGATCGCTAAAGCTCTCGCTTCACACGGCGAGGGTCTGCGTTCGATTCCCAGCTCGGGTAGAAACATTGGGCGTGTTTCTTTACACCGGTTGTCTATGTTCACCCATCAGTAAAATGAGTACCTGGGAGTTAGTCGACTGGTGTGGGTCGCATCCTGGGAGAAGGACCTAATTTGCCCGAAATGCTTTGCATAACAAGGGACTTTCTATATAGTAGTATGTCATTGATGTCAGCTAGGCCTGTATACCTTGTACATGTACTTGTAGTAAATAAAGAAAAGATATTATTATATTATTATTTGAGTACAATTTCAGTACCTAATATTAGTGTCAGAACAAAGATTAGCTATGAAATCACAAGAACTACTGTAAATTGTGATTATGAGAACATAAAAATTATATAAAATAATAAAAAAAGTGAAAAAAAAAAAAGTATATCGGCAACGATTCTGCAAGTGGCAGGACTCCTGTTGCTGTCAGGTGAGCATCCAGTGCCAACTTCTCCGCCTCATATCTTGGTAACTACTGACCCAAATTCTTTTTTTTTATCCTATAGCACTTAAAAAAATGTGCTCTTTATTTCTATATAGGGACGTACTCGTTTACCGGCGCCTCGGACTTACGACGGGCTCTCTGACCAATATACATACCTAAATAATGTATATTAGAGCAGATTTCCTCTATTCTGTTTACAGTGGACCCCCGAGTATCGTAATTAATCCGTTCCAGGAGCAATTACTTAACACGAAGTTTACGAAATTCGAACCATTATTTCCCATAAGAAATAATGTAAATACAATTAATCCGTTTCACAAAAAAATATTCACATACAAAATAATTAAAAACAATATATATATATACATAGGATGGACATATATATATATATATATACACTTACTTACCTTTATTGAAGAGTTGCAGGCATCTGGAAGATAGGGTAATGAGTAATGAAGGTCCTCTTGGGCATTTTCTTCCAAAACAGGCCTGTTTCATCACAATTAAAAACTTGTTGGGGGAGGAATTCTTCAGCCTCTACGGAGGGAAATCTCCACTCCCTGCATGCCTGTACACTCCCTGCATGCCTGCTACACTTCCTACATGAATGCTACACTCCCTGCATGCCTGCTAAACTCCCTGCATGCCTGCTAAACTCCCCGCATGAATGCTAAACTCCCTGCATGAATGCTAAACTCCCTGCATGAATGCTAAACTCCCTGCATGAATGCTAAACTCCCTGCATGAATGCTAAACTCCCTGCATGAATGCTAAACTCCCTGCATGCCTGCTAAATTCCCTGCATGAATGCTACACTCCCTGCATGAATGCTACCACAGGGGTGCCACTAGGAAGCTTCTTTGGACCCATGGTGACTTATTTCACAGTGACAATCACTAAACCACCAAAAAAGACACCAAATGTATTGTGAATGTTTGAAAGAGCGCGCTGGGTAATGTTCTCTCAATGGTAAACAACGCTTCACTGGTGAGCGTCTGTGTCCTGCGCAGGTGCAGAGCAGGCGGACAGGTCTAATACGTTACGAAACACGAGCCAGTTTATGATTCTCGAAATCGAAAAAAGCTTACAAAACACGATTTTTACAAAATAAGAACCTTACGAAACTCGGGGGTCCACTGTATTACAATATGCAGTATATTACTGTATAAGCATTTAGGAATATACCAGAAATGTTATAAATGGTGCAAAGATGACATTAAAACAATATCAAAGATGGTTGATACAAACCCACTATGTACAGTGGGCCCCCGAGTAATGAACACCCCGGAAATCGTACAATTATGTAAGTATAATATTGTAAGTGCTTGTGGAAGTGTATTTTTGGGGGTCTGAAATAGACTAACCTACATGACATTTTTCCTTAAGGGAGTAAATTCGTTCGGTAATGGCACTTGAGCAGGCTTCTGGAGTGAAGTTTTTACGTTACTCAGGGGTCCACTGTATATTGATAAATAGTTCCCCTATTACAAGACACACTGAGGGTAAATTTCTAGGTCTTCCTTCTTCTTGACTGTAATCTTAAATTTCATTCCCACATCCAGCATTTTTTTTTTTTTTATTAACACATCGGCCGATTCCCACCAAGGCAGGGTGGCCCGAAAAAGAAAAACTTTTGTCATCATTCACTCCATCACTGTCTTGCCAGAGGGGTGCTTTACACTACAGTTATAAAACTGCAACATTAACACCCCTCCTTCAGAGTGCAGACACTGTACTTCCCATCTCCAGGACTCAAGTCCGGCCTGCCGGTTTCCCTGAATCCCTTCATAAATGTTACTTTGCTCACACTCCAGCATATATCCAAGAAAATTTCCAAATCAGAAGGCATCCTTTCCAAGATACGATACTATGTACCCCAAACGACACTTCTTACCCTATACAACTCTTTAATATATCCCTACCTCACCTATGGTATTTGTGCCTGGGGATCAACAACAGTCAACCACCTTAAACCTTTAATTACCCAACAAAAAGCTGCTGTGTGGCTGATTATCACCTCCTGTGCCAGACAGCACACCCCACCACTTTTCAAAAGCCTGAACCTACTAAATATACGAGACATACACTCATATTATTGTGCCTACTACATATACAGAACATTAAACTCCAATACAAACCCTCCACTTAAACTTCTCCTTGATAGCTACAACAGAACACACTGTCACAACACAAGGCACAAGGCACTCTTCGACATCCCTCGTGTCAGTCTCACACCATGCAAAAATTCAATGTACATAAAGGGCCCTAAGATCTGGAATTCACTACCTGAACCGGTAAAGGATCCCCTGACTACATATAAATTTAGGACTATGCTTAAAAATCATCTCATCTCTCAATACTAACCAAACCAACCAAAACAACTTCTAATCAGTTTGAAGCAACTCTCCCAAATATTGTATTATATGACCTCTAGTCTATTAAACATCTGCCAATCCATGAAATATTACTGTTTGAACCATTAATTGTAATACTGTTTTTATGTGCAATTTCAAGATTATTATTCATATAAACCTCCACCTTGACTACCTCACATTAGTATTAAGATTAAATAAAGATTTATTAAAAAGTTAACCATTCTTATCTTGTCTAGATTTAAGTAGTTATTATGTACTAGGATTAGTCTGCTCGAAATGCCCCGGCATGATAGTGGCTTTCTTTGTACTTAACAAACCAAAATTGTAATTACACACTGTAACCTATACAAAGAAATAAAATCTCTATTTTTTTTTATTCTTTCTAATACTGAAATTTATAAAACAGGGTGTATGTGGTTCAGGAAATCTACTGAGCATATTTTAAAAAAAAATGTATGGCAAGTTTTCTTGTTTATTTAGAGCCATGAGAGCCACTTCTAATGTTAACATGGCCCTATTTTTGTTAAATGTTACTCAGTTGACATTAACAATGAAATTCTCTGTGAAATCATTAATCATAACGTTAATAAGGATTACAATTATTATAATCAATGGAAAGCAGTAACCTGTAAGAAAGAATTATAGGAATGAAAAGACCACTACCTATTGCCTTAAAACATGCCAGCAGCCAACCATTACTGGGAGCCTTCCTCTGATTAATTAATATTCATCTTATTTCCACTCTTTATTATACAATGTTCTTTTGTATACATACACCTAATGCAAGATTGGTACTGCTATTAACAATTTGGTGGTAGTTGGATAAATATATTGGTATATTTTTCAAAGTTTCTCTCATTCTGTGGTATTATATTACAGAAGTCCTCAAAAATATTATTTACTATGCACAATTTACCTCACAACAAAGTTTTGATGAAACTTATCTGTTTTTATTAGAAAGAGCTACCTGTACTACAGGACTGATTTTTATTTTTCTATATTTCATATCAAAGACAAGCAACAGTTTAAAACCTAATACCTGTATTATTAGAGAGTTAATTTAAACAACTTGGGGAAGCAGTTTTTTTCACTGCAGTATAACATACCTTATATCTACCCATCTGGAAAAGTACAGCAGAGCGATTTGCATAAGCCAAAGGCAGAAGAGATGAATCTACTGGTGCCAGTCGAAGACATTCAGTAAAGTTCTTTAGTGCCTCTGTATCCCTCTTTTTAAGATATGCCTAAAAAGAAATACTTGTATCAAACAATATCAAAATGTTGATCCCAAGAATAGGACCTATATAGCACAGTACAGAACCTTATATATATATATATATAGTACATTATTATTATTCTTTCTTTCAACAAACCGACTGTATCCCACCAAAGCAGGGTGGCCCAAAAGGAAAAACGGAAGCTTCTCCTTTTAAATTTAGTAATGTATACAGGAGAAGGGGTTACTAGCCCCTTGCTCCTGGCATTTTAGTTGCCTCTTACGACACACATGGCTTACGGAGGAAGAATTCTGTTCCACTTCCCCATGGAGAATAATACATTATTATTATATTAATTTTATGCACTAAACCTGTATGGGTGGGTAAGGGTATGCGAGGGTATATTGCATAGTCTTCACAAGTTCGGGGATATGTCATAGGCACGCCCACTAGGAGACAACTGTAGAACAAAAATTCTCTTTCCAGTTATGATTAAGGATGTGGCACCCTGCATTACCACATTAATTAGCCAAATAATCTGTATAATACGTAGTTGCTTATTATGAGAGTCTGTTTATGAACTCTGTAAATCAATGTAAGCCAACACAATGCAGATATATATTACAAAATACTTTGCTAATCTAAGACAGCCATCAATTATTACTAGGTAAACAGAGGCAGCATGTTTTAAAGAAACTTGCCTATAGAGTACCGTACAACTCTCCCTAACCAGTATTCAAAGCTGAGACCTTTTCGTCATGAACACACTGCAAAGACCACTAAATTTAATGGTCATTTATCTCTAGCTATAGACAGTGCTATTTTACAAATTTTATAAATTTGTGAATTTTTTTTTTTTATCTTCCCTTTGAAACAAGATAAAAAATATAATAACTCGCAATAAAAATTTTGAATTTAAGACATCATTAATAATTAAAATTAGTCTAAGTCACAAAAATCAATATACATACACTGCATACATAATACAGTATCTTATCAAATTAGTTTCAGCCTTTACAAAAATATAAATTAGCATAATATGTGTGATTTCAAAAGTGCTACTGTAACTGAACTAGAAATCAAACCTTTGATCCTATTGTTTTTGCTTGCAGGGCTAATTTCTCTGATTTTCCATGGTCATCACACTTTTCATATAGGGCATTTAGAAGATCCTGAATTTCAGTCCTGAAAGTAATGAAAGTACATATGTATACAAGTTACACTCACAGCCACACAATCTCTCTTCTATCTGCCCTATTAAGTAAATTCTCAAATATCAAGTGGACTGTACAATGGAGACAGTTATATTATGTGCATATTGGGAAGACCCATCCATTGGTAAATAAAAAAAAAAAACTTACATTCAGATTTGGTTATAATAATAATAATAATCTAGGTTTGGTTAGAATATGTTTATTTTTGGGTTACTGCACTAAGAAAAATGCTTTCTCCCAGTAAACACAAAGTATAGATTTATAAAGGTCATCTTCAACTAATGAAATAAATGCCATTCTTTTAAAACTAGAGTTTACCATGAACTGTAGTAGTTAATATTTTCCAAGACATAATCCATTTAACACTGTATGTGTGTACACTGTATGTTAGTTACCATTTTTGTCCTAGGCACATGTCGATTAGACACTAGGCCTGTTAAAAATATGTGTGTAGTGTTATACCATTTTGTCCTAGGCACAGTCGATTACACACAGGCCCGTTAAATAACAAAAAGGCACAATACCGTGTGGAACAATACACACACAACCCGCACATAAAGAGAGCCGTGTGTATGTGTGTGTGTGAACACGAACCTCAATGTTTGCCTCGGGATGAACCTGCCTCCGTGGGAGCAGGCGCTAGCACTGCACAGGCGTGAGCCACCATGCCATCGGTGTGTGTGTGGCACTAATGTGTGTGTGTGTGTGAGACCCAACAATTAAAATTTGCACCAAGAACTCATTACAGTTGTGACTGGGTGTAGACTAGTGAATTGCTCTTACTTTATAATTTGTTCATGATTGTAACCATGTATAAACGTAAGTAAATTTACTTACATGATTCATTACCTTTGTAACTTGTGAGTTCATTACCTTTGTAACTTGTGACTTCATTACCTTTGTAACTTGCTCAGCTATCAAAACTGTGGGGTCCAGTCCCTGGACCCATTATGTACCTCTGTAATCTTTTGACTACCGCCCACAGGATGGGTATGGGGTGCATAATAAAGATATCAAACTAACTAGCCCCTAAACTTAACATTAACTTAGTAAGGAAATAACATTACAATGAAGTATACTGTATTGTTGGTCAAACAGGTTACAAAGGCAGAGTCATTCATAGTTGGCAAAATTGGATATTTGGCTAAAAATTTTAGTACTGTACTGGTACATCATAATACATAAAATCCTTAGAGTTCTCTTTAATTAAATTCCTTGTCTTCACATTCAAGTAGTAAATAATAAAACAGGGCAAAACTAACTAAAGTGACAAAATTTACATTTAGTTAGATCAAAGCAGTAGTAACATGAAAGTCTGGGCGCTCACTGCTTGGTGGACAGCATCCTTGGCACACACACCAAGGGTCCAGGATCGATCCACAGTATGGGTGAAACGTTGGGCATGTTTCCTTACACCTGCTGCCTCTGTTCACCCAGCAGTAAATAGGTACCTGGATGTTAGTCAACTGTTGTGGGTCACATCCTGAGGAATATGATTAAAAAACCCAATGGAAATAAGAGACCCTTATGATGCACAATTTTATTGAGTAAAAATCTGAACAAAATGTTATCTTATCTTACCATTTAAGTTCCAATTATCATACATAGTAATGTGTATAAATTACCTAGGATAACCCCCTCCCCCAAAAAAGTGACTTATTTCCATTGGGGTCCTTGGGGTTGCATCCTGGGGGACAAGCTTAACCCATTGCCTGAAATGCTCTACATAACTAGGGACTTTCTATATAGTATGTCAATGATGTCAGCTAGGTCTGTATCAGTTGTATTATGTACTCATAGAAATAAAGATAATTATCATTATACAAGAGATGACTAAGTAAGTTTATTTAGGTACAGGTACATATAAGTACAATTATCATACATAATGTAAATTACCTAGGATAACCCAAAAACTAAATCAGTGAATTATTTCCAGTGGGGTCCTTGACTTACCTTAAATTGATTTTAACATCTGAATCGTATAATACTTCAGCTTCCAAACAAAAGATTATTTTTTCCAATGGTGTTGTCTTCTTGTTAAACTCATTAATGGCACCAGTCTTAACGATCACATGTGTCAAACGATCAAAAAGTGGCTGACAGTTATACATCTTCTATTTGTTTTTGCTGGGGGTTTTAACAGTGTATTGCGCCTTGCTTCCCGATGTATGAGGAAGAAGAAATGTTGTCCAAAGCTGGACGATGACAAGAAAGAGAACAGGAATTCCCTTTGCAAATATAAACAAGAACAATGAATTCCCAATTAGGTCAGGTGGACCTCCTCTTGCCTAGGTCCCAGCAGGCCAGTATACCTACACACCTTCACCTGAGTTCAGTAACGAGCAGTATCCTACTCCTTCACCTGAGTTCAGTAAAGAGCAAAATCCTACTCCTTCACCTGAGTTCAGTAAAGAGCAAAATCCTACTCCTTCACCTGAGTTCAGTAAAGAGCAGTATCCTACTCCTTCACCTGAGTTCAGTAAAGAGCAGTATCCTAATCCTTCACCTAAAGATAAAGATTTTATTTCTTTTTAAAGGTTACAATGTGTAATTACAATTTTAGTTTGTTAATTACAAAGAAAGCCACTATCATGCCGGGACATTTCGGTAGCCTGTTTCCCACGAAGACCATTAGATATCCACTGAACAGAAAAATGGAACTGATGAAAGTTGCCCCTATTGTAATGTGCCCAGCGGACAGAATAAGATGAGGACAAGCATCCCAGGTAGAAAGGGAGAAATATGTCACCGATGTTCAGGCGAGAGTGAGACGTCCTCACACCACTAAGACTGGAACAGTTCATACATTTTCTTGTTGAGGGTTTATAGGATCACTGACAGTTGACGCCGTATCAAACCATGCCTTTCCCTATCCGGGGTAGAAACCAAAGTAAGACTTCTGCGCCAACCTTCGTCGGGTGTGGACGTCTCTCTGTTGCCTGAGTATCAGTGACAAATTTCCCCCGTTCTCTTTGGGACGCTTGTCCTCATCTATTTTGCCCGCCGGGCACTTTAAAGGAGGGACACCTGTTCATCTGCTTACTTTAGCCAGATCCATTTTTTCCGCTCTGCGGATAATTCTTTAACGGTCTTGGTGGGAAGCCGGTTACTAAACTCAGGTGGGGTGTAGGCGTCCCACTCTGTTGGGGCCCTGATAAACCCAACAAACAAAGAACCGTAGGTACGTTTATTAAGATAAGATTTCGTTCGGATTTTTAACCTCGGAGGGTTAGCCACCCAGGATAACCCAAGAAAGGCAGTGCGTCATCGAGGACTGTCTGTCTTATTTCCATTGGGGTCCTCAATCTTGATCCCCAGAATGCGACCCAATACAGTCGACTATCGCCCAGGTTCCTATTTGCTGCTAGATGAACAGGACAACAGGTGTAAGGAAACGCGTCGAAATGTTTCCACCCCATCGATAATCAAACCCGGGCTCTCCGTGTGTGAAGCGAGAGCTTTGCCAGCCAGGCCACGGCTCTGGTGGTCTGGTGGCTAAAGCTCTCGTTTCACACGGCGATGGCCTGGGTTCGATTCCCAGCCAGGGCAGAAACATTGGGCGTGTTTCTTTACACCTGTTGTCTATATTCCCCATCAGTAAAATGGGTACCTGGGTGTTAGTCGACTGGTGTGAGTCGCATCCTGGGACACTGACTTAATCTGCCCGAAATGCTCAGCATAACAAGGGGCTTTCTATATAGTAGTATGTCACTGATGTCAGCTAGGCCTGTATACCTGTATATATTATTATAAAGTTATATAGTTCGATCGCTAGGGCACTCAGCTCACACACTGAGGTCCGGAGATCGAATCTCCAGTACGGCTGGAAAAACATTAGGGACGTGTTTCCATAAAACATCTGCTGTCCCTGTTCACCCATAAGTAAAATGGGTACCTGGGTGTTAGTGGACTGGTGTGGGTCGCATCCTGGGACAAAACTGACCTAATTTACCCGAAATGCTCAGCATAACAATTATATTATATTATTATTATATTATCATACATAGCAGCATATGTGTAGATTACCTAGGATAACCCAAGAAAGTCAGATAAAGTGACTGCAGTAGACTGCAAGACCTTGTTACTTTCTCCATAGATATATTTAACTTAGCATATTTCATTATGATGGATAATTGATCTGCCAGTTCCTATCTGTACTGTTCTACTTCATGCTCATTTGCTAGTTTCTTTTTGATGTTTCGTAAGCTTATTTTAGAAAAAATCAAAACTATACTCAATATTCTTTGTTTAATGCTTGTTTAGCTAATTCATCAACTTTATCATGCTCCTGGAGGCTTATGCTTTTCCACTGGGTTGCCCAAAATGCTCATGCAGGTTAGTGGCTTTCTTTGTGCTTAACAACAATTTTAATACATGTAAACTACATTTTGTATACTACACAAAGAAATAAAAAAAAATGATTTTGATTTTATGGCAAACAGTTTATAAGGTGGAAGCCCAGTTATTAATTCTAATACTGTACACTTTTGTATTAGATAAGTTTGGAAATAGTGTAGTTGATGAGTGGAAGTCTGCCTAGTAGGGTTATTGAAGCTAAAACCTTGGGTACTTTCAAATTTAGGTTGAATAAATACGTGAGAGGAGTTAGATTTGAATGGGACTTGCATATGAGTAAATAGATTTACCAAAGCTTATTGGTTGGATAGCGTTGAAAATGGGTTGAGCCATCATGCCGGCTTACAATAACAGAAGCAGTAAGGTGTCCCAGGGAGAGAAAACGGGGAAATTTGACACTGACGCTCAAGGTGAGCAAGAAATCTGACCAAGGGTGGCACCAGAATTCTTATATTGGGGAGAAGGAGCTTTAGGGTAGCTATCTTTTTGGAAGGCTAGGAGACTTGAAGCATTATTTTTATTAATACTTTTTATTTGTGGGGCTTTTGGGGATTTAGGGAATTTTGAGAGGCTGACACCGCCACTAAGTTCCACCTTGCTTCATCTTCATCAAAATAATAATGATGATAATAATAATATTAAAGTAATAATAATAAGAGAAGAGTTCAGCTTCATAGTAGAAGCAAGAATTGAGGAGCACTGCAGTAAACCTACTGACCCATCCCTACCCATTCTGGCACCCAAACACCCACACTCTGGGCCAGGAGCTATGACTCAACCCCTGCAACCACAACTAGGTGAGTACTCTGCTATTATTATGATTATTATTATATTAAGATGAAAGCGCTAAACCTGTAAAGGTATATAACATTTGAGGCATGGTAGGCAATCAGCTTTGATCCAAAAAAGGGGAGGGTGTGCACTTGTTGAGTGATAGTGTGTGCACTTGTTGAGTGATAGTGTGTGCACTTGTTGAGTGATAGTGTGTGCACTTGATAGTGTGTACTCACCTAATTGTACTTGCAGGGGTCGAGACTCAGCTCCTGGCCCCGCCTATTCGCTGTCCGCTACTGGGTCTTTGCTCTCCCTGCTCCATGAGCTTTATCATACCTCGTCTTAAAACTATGTATGGTTCCTGCCTCCATTATGTCTTTCTCTAGACTATTCCATTTCCTGACTACTCTGTAGCTGAAGAAATGCTTCCTAACATCCCTTTGACTCATCTGAGTCTTCAGCTTCCAGTTGTGTCCCCTTGTTTCTGTGTTCCCTCTCTGGAACATCCTGTCACTGTCTACCTTGTCGATTCCCGCAGTATTTTGTATGTCGTTATCATGTCTCCTCTGACCCTTCTTTCCTCCAGTGTTGTTAGTCCTATTTCCTCAACCTTTCCTCATAGGAGAGACCCTGAGTTGTGGAACTAACCTTGTCGCAAACCTTTGCACTTTCTCTAGTTTCTTTACGTGCTTGATCAGGTGTGGGTTCCAGACTGGTGCTGCATATTCTAGTATGGGCCTGACATACACGGTGTACAGTGTCTTGAACGATTCCTTGTTAAGGTAACGGAACGCTAATCTTAGGTTTGCCAGTCGCCCATATGCTGCCGCAGTTATCTGGTTGATGTGTGCCTCCGGAGACGTGCTTGGCGTTATACTCACCCCAAGGTCTTTCTCCTTTGCCGAGGTTTGTAGCCTTTGCCCGCCTAGCCTGTACTCTGTCAGCGGTCTTTGCCCTTCTCCGATCTTCATGACTTTGCATTTGGTGGGATTGAATTCGAGAAGCCAGTTGCTAGACCAGATGTCAAGCTTGTCCAGGTCTGTTTGAAGTCCTGCTTGATAGTGTGTGCACTTGATAGTGTGTTAGTTAGTTACCATTTTGTCCTAGGCACATGTCAATTAGACACTAGGCCTGTTGTTTGTATGTGTGTGTGTGTGTGTGTGTGTGTAAGGAAACACTTCGAAATGTTTCCGCCCCACCGGGAATTGAACCCGGCCCCTCCGTGCGTGAAGCGAGATCTTTACTCACTAGGCCACCGGGGGTGTGTGCACTTGATACTGTGTGCACTTGATGTGTGCACTTGTTGAGTGATAGTGTGTGCACTTGTTGATAGTACTCACCTATTTGTACTCACCTATTTGTGGTTGCAGGGGTCGAGTCATAGCTCCTGGCCCCGCCTCTTCACTGATTGCTACTAGGTCCTCTCTCTCCCTGCTCCATGAGCTTTATCAAACCTAGTCTTAAAACTATGTATGGTTCCTGCCTCCACTATGTCGCTTTCCAAGCTATTCCACTTCCTGACAACTCTATGACTGAAGAAATACTTCCTAACATCCCTTTGACTCATAGGAGTCTTCAACTTCCAATTGTGACCCCTTGTTTCTGTGTCCCCTCTCTGGAACATCTTGTCTCTGTCCACCTTATCTATT
>WNWK01020053.1:0-36608 GCA_009830355.1 Cherax destructor | reverse complement strand
TAGGTCATGTCCCAGAGGGACCCACACCAGCACTAACACCCAGGTACTCTTTTTAAACTGATGGGGAAGGGGACAACACCGGTGTTTAGGAAAAACACGTCCCAATTTTTCCAGCCGTCGGGGAATTAAGGACCTCAGTGGGAAAATTCACAGTTTATATTAGGTTTTATTCATCCAGGGAAACAACAGGTAACTGATATACATATATAATACTACTAAATACAATTCCAATACAATGGAAATACTAAGTCACTTTGACTTTTTTGGGTTATCCAGGTCTCTACACATATGCTGCTATGTATGATGATCTACGTTACTGTATTTGTGATACCTGAATAAACTTGCACATCATTGACACAACACAAGATACGACCATCCACAAGATACACAGTTCTAAACATTTTGTTACACTTAATTTACATAAGACCTAAATAGGTCATTCCAGCTAAACTGAACTTGAGAATAATATGAATGTACAATACAGCCACACATCAACCTTCCTTCCCAGGTAAACACCATTTTTACTATCTAGTTACTTGAACACATTATCAAAAATCCCTTTAAATAAACATTAGATATGAGTGTGGGAATAATAATTTATCCTGAAATACAATTAGTATGTCAATTTATAAATAAATAAATATAAAGCATTAGCATTCACAGGAACCTATGTCTAGCTCTCATACAATGCCATGTAGATTACTCTTCCTCTTCTTGGTACTCTGCCTTAACAACATAGACTACAAATCACCCAGAACAAAATGGTGAGAGTCATCCTGGAACTGTGTCCAGGAGAGCATGAAGACCAAGATGATTCCCAGCGAGGGTGTGCTTCCTTACATTTGTTGTCTATGTTCACCCATCAGTAATAATGGGTACCTGGGTGTTCGTCAACTGGTGTTTTCGTATCCTGGGACAAAACTGACCTAATTTGACCGATATGCTCTGCATTTCAAAAATCTTTGATATTATCCTAACACCACAAGTCTTTGAAAAGACAATAAATGACCTGCATATGCACTCTACCCCAGGCCCAGATTCATAGAACTCCGTGTTCATCAAGAACTGCAGGAAGCCCTTGTCACATGCATTCAGCAATTTCTGGAGAGGGAGGATGCACACAGGGGTCATCACAAACTAGCTAAAAACAACTCCACCTTTTAAAGGTGCAAGTAAAGCAATTGCAAAGAACTACAGACCGAGAGCACTAACATTCTATATCACAAAAATCTTGGAAAGGGTTCTAAGAAAATAGATCACAAACCACCTAGATACTCATCAATTAAGCAACCTAGGGGAACACGGGTTTTAGAGCAGGCCGCTCCTGTCTGTCCGAGTTATTGGACCACTATGACAAGGTCCTAGATGCTTCAGAAGATTTACAAAACGCAGATGTATTATAGACAGACTTTTCGAAAATCTTCGACAAGTGCGACTACCGTGTAATAACGTACGAAATGCAAATAGAACACAAAGATTAATAGTAAACACAGTAAACTCTGAGGTAGGTACAGTGAAAAGCTCTGTTATACAAAGCACAGAACTGCCTCTCATTCTATTCTCATCCTCATATCTGACGTAGACATAGATATTACCTGGAGTTTACCTGGAGAGAATTCCAGGGGTCAATGCCCCTGCGGCTCGGTCTGTGACCAGACCTCATGTTGGACCAGAGCTTGATCAACCAGGCTGTTACTACTGGCCACACACAGTCCAACGTACGAACCACAGCCTGGCTGGTCAGGTACCGACTTTAGGTGCCTGTCCAGTGCCTGCTTGAAGACAGCCAGGGTTTGTTGGTAATCCCCTGATGTATGCTGGGAGGCAGTTGAACAATCTTGTACCCCTGACACTTATTGTGTTGTCCCTCAACGTGCTAGTGGCACCCCTGCTTTTCATTGGGGGGATGTTACATCGCCTGCCGAGTCTTTTGCTTTCGTAGGGAGTGATTTTCGTGTGCAAGTTTAGTACCAATCCCTCGAGAATTTTCCACATGTATATAACAATGTATCTCTCCCGCCTGCGTTCTAGGGAGTACAGGTTTAGAAACTTCAAGCGACTCCAGTAATTGAGGTGGTTTATCGCAGTTATGCAGTGTGAAGGTTCTCTGCACATTTTCAAGGTCAGCAATTTCACCTGCCTTGAAAGGTGCAGTTAGTGTGTAGCAATATTCCAGCCTAGATAATATAAGCCATAGCTGTGTGTCTTCCTTTGCAGATGACACCCGGATTGCTATGAGAGTGACTTCCATTGAAGACACTGCAAGACTTCAAGTGGACATAAACCAAATCTTCAAATGGGCAACTCAAAACAATATGAAGTTCAGTGAAGAGAAATTTCAACTACTCAGATATGGAAAACTTTAGGAAATTAAATCTGCATCAGGGAATACGACAAATTCTAACCATAAAAGAGAGCAAAAAAGTAATGTGAAGGACCTGGAAAGAATAATATCAGAGGATCTCGCCTTCAAAGACCACAACAATGTATCAACCACATCTGCTAGGAAAATGATAGGATGGATAATGAGAACCTTCGAAACTAGGGATGCCAAACGAATGATGATTCTCTTCAAATCGCTTGTTCTCTCTTGGCTGGAATACTTCTGTACACTATCTTTCTCTTTCAAGGCAGGGAAATTTTCTGACGTGGAGATTGTGCAAAGAACTTTCACAGGACACATAAGTACGATAAGGCACCTAAATTACTGGGAATGGTTGAAGGCCCTTGATCTGTATTTCCTGGAGTGCAGTCGAGAGAGATACTACATGATAATAAACACTTGGAAATTCTTGCAGTGATATTTTTTTATTAAATAACAAGAAAAGTACATAAAAAAAATAACATTACATGGCCTTAAAACAGCAGCCATCTGAAAAGCCAACATTAATACAATCTGCATTTAACAAATGTTAAGGACGCACCAAAGTATACAAAATCATAAAGATCATATTGTTAAACAGAGAACAAAACAAAAACATATATTAAACACCAGCACATGAGTTTTGAAAGTGCCACTTAAAACGTAACTCTGCTAAAAACCCCAATATTTACAAGAAACAATGCACCTCTAAGGTGAAAAAATGTACATTACATGACACTACATATGAAGGCTCATCAAGGGTCAAATGACCACACAATGTAAAAGTATACAATGTAATATCTTCCCCATGCCCCCCCCCCTTCCACTAACATGCATCCTCGTCCATGGACACAAGTCCATCAAAGCCTACCGTTATAAATTTACATAAAACCCATAAGTGCATTAAACCTCGAATGTCAAAAAACACTGCTATAGCCTGATGAGCTGGCCTAACATTCATGATCAACATAATACATAAAGCATCCTGGTCTGTAACGGACCTTACTAATATTACGACACATTCGTCGCTCAGCCTTGCGGGTGAGCGGACGTGTGCTGTCTCCCCTGGTGGCGTTTGGCAAAAGCTTGGATTTGAAAATGGCGCTGGGTGGTAGGAAGAGGGTCAACACGGTTTGTGTGGATTTGCTCCATGGGGCAGTGACTGCAGAGAATATGGACGTGCTTCTGCCTGACATATTAAGGAGAACTTATGGTATAGAGAACGACATGTTGTCTGGGGTGGCCATGAATGGACTTACGTGAATTTTTGTGAAGTTTGGTGCTACCAGTGTTTACGAAACGATCGTGGAAAGATACCAGGAATGCAGCATGTACATAAACCCTGGTGTTACTGTGCAACTTCGTGATGTCTCTAGAAGGTACACATGGATAAAGGTTCGCAATGTGCCTTTTGAGGCGGATTTAATGGACATGACATCAGTGTTTGATAAATACGGGACCATTCATGCGGTGACGCAAGGACGTTGCGCCGGGGGCCCGTATGAGGGGCTGCCGGATGGGTCTTATGTTTTGAAGATGTCTCTTAAGTACCCCATACCGTCTTATGTAATATTAGAGGAATTTCGCACGCAAGTTTTTGTGACGTATGTGGGCCAACAACGGACGTGTCGCATATGTGGGGGATATGGACACATGGCGGCCCTGTGTGACAGGAGGCCAGAGGTGCTCCTTACCAGCATAGCAGGCAGCAGTGGACTACACAACAGAATGACTGTAGTCCTGAGGAGGCGAATAGGGGAGCCGAGCAGGGAGGGGTGGGAGGGCAGGACAACTTGCAAGTGTCGGCCTGTGCCACCCTTCCTGACAATTCGCCTATGAGTGGGCGATCCGCTGTGGGCGGTGTCGACGTTGCTGAGGGAGTGGAAGGAGATGGAGGGGAATCCACAAGATCCTTGGTGGAGGACATCATCAGTATGACGGAGGAGGGCGTGGACAGGGCCTTGGGTCTGAGTCAAGAGACTGCAGCTGTGGAGTGCGTTCAGAAGAGTGGTGGGGCCATGGGCGGAGAGTTCATACAGACAGGAGTTGTGGAAGTGGATGTTCATGCGGAGGAGGGGCATGCGGCTGACATGCAGGTGGACCTAGGATCGAGGAAACGAGCAGCTGTAATGTCAGATCCAGAGGATGTGCTAACACCAGCGCAAAGGCCTGGTAAGAAGCTGTGGGCAGCTGTGGTACATGAGGGTGGTGGGGGACCTAAAGGACAAAGGCCTGTGAGGAATGCCGGGGGCATTCCAAGTGAGGATTCAAAAATGTGTCACAAAGGGGGCAGAGTATCCAAGGAAAGCCACCTTGTCTTATTCCGTGTCTAACAGTCAATGTTAATGGTTTGTGTAATGTGCGGAAGAGAGATTGGTTAGGGGGGGTTTTGGGCCGCTATCAGGTGGATGTGGCTTGTGTGCAGGAGCACAATTATAAGATGGGTGGTGAGTTGGTCATAGCAGGGTATGTCGTGTATGTTGGGTATACATGTAGGTTGAAAGGAGGAGCAGCTGTTTTGATTTGTGAAACCAGCCCGTTTGTTGTGAGCCATTGGGAAGTGAGCGGGGATGGTAGGATTGTTCGAGTTGAAGGCTTATGGGGTAGGGAATGTGTAGGTTTTATGAGTGTATATGGGCCAGCAGAGGGTGATGGGGGAGTTAAAAGTAGGTTTGTGAGGGATGAGCTAGTGTATCACCTGCGGTCGATGCCGATAGTGTCGATTGTGGGTGGGGACTGGAATTGTGTGACTAGTCGGCGGGATGTGGAGCCACGGGGAGCGGGGCATGTTGTAGGATCATTGGGGGACCTGCTCTATGGAGTGGGGTTGCACGATGTAAAGGGAGGGGGTGGGGGTGAATATACTTTTGTGAGGAAAGGATATGCTGCGAGGTTAGATAGAATATATGCGAATCAAGCGGTTGAGGTGCAGAGATTTGAAACTGTGGACATGGCATTCTCGGATCATCATGGGGTATTAGTGAATTTGGCGTGGGATGGGTTACCTAGAAGATATGGGGGGTATTGGAAGTTGAATGTGGGTTTGCTTAAATGGGGAGGAAGGGGGTTTTTTGCAGAGTTGTGGGAAAATTTGTGGGGGGAGGGGGGAGGTGGGAAAGATGTGATTAATTGGTGGGATACAGTGGCTAAAGTACGCATTAAGGAGTTTTATGTTGGGTGTGGGAGGGAGAAAAGCAGGTTATCGTATGGGTTGCAGAGATATTTGGAAGGGCAGTTAAGGGATTGTCATGTAGGGGTTAGGGAGAACTATCCAGTACAATTAATTGAGGGTTTGAAGGAGCAGATCAGGGACATCCAAAATATGCATTTTGATGGAGCGATGGTGGCTGGGGGATTGGAGAGGGTGATGTGGGGAGATAGGCCGTCTGCCTGTGTCCTGCGTGAGCAGCGACGTAAGAGAGAGGCTATGAGCACAATGACTGTTGTGGTGGGGAAGGACCTGGGCGGTTACAGGGAGGGTCAGTTGTTGCGGACGACGGAGGGGATGAGTGGATATATTGATGCGTTTTTTGGTGAGTCAATGGGAGGGGGGGATCTTGACGAGGAGGCGTTACATGTGATGGGGGAGGTATGGTGTGAGTTGGATAATGATGATAGGGGAGAGTTGGACGGGTTGATAACAGAGGAGGAAGTATGGAGGGCTGTAATGGGCATGTGCATAGGCAAGTCCCCAGGTTTAGGTGGTTTACCTTGTAAGTTTTATGTGGAAAATTGGGGAGTGTTGAAGGGGTTTTTGGTAGTTTTGTTTAATGAAATGAAGCATAGAAGGGTATTAGGGGACATACAACGGACAGGTGTAGCGGTTCTGGTGCCGAAGCGAACACCGTGTGTGTACATAACCAATTATAGAGTGCTTACCCTAATGTGCTGTGATTATAAGATCTATGCAAAAATATTGGGGAATCATCTGAAGAGTGTGGTGGGCAGGGTGATAGATGAGGGACAGTATGGGATTCCGGGCAGATCAATGTATGAGGGACATGGGCGTATCAGGGATTTCATTGACTGGAATCGGGTGGAAGAGGAGGCTGGGGTTTTAGCATTAGATTGGAGGGCCGCTTATGATAGTGTTCACCGTGAGGCATTGTGGAGATTCATGAGATGGCAGGGGTTCGGGGCTGAGGTGGTGGGATGGGCACAGTCATTATATGAAGGAGCGCGTGTGCGTGTGCAGGTGAATGGGTTTTTAGGGAGACATATTGAAATGGCAAGGGGACTGAGACAGGGGTGTCCTATATCGCAGTTGTTGTTTGCCTGTGTTCAGGATCCCCTCTATAGGGAGATAAGGAGATGTCTTGAGGGAAATGTGACGGTCGATAGGGTAAGGGGAGTGGGTATCGTGGGATATGTGGATGATACCACTTTTTTAGTTAGGGATAGGCAGGATTTAGAGGCAGTGGGGAGGGTGGTGGGGGTTTTTGGAGAAGCGACAGGTATGAAAATAAATGAAGAGAAATCGTTGTACATGGAGGTGGGGAGGAGGGTAGGGATGGGAGTGGTGGCAGTGGGGAAACTTGTGGATAGGCTGAAAATTTGCGGTGTGGTATACATGCGGGTGTGTGAGGAGGCGAGGGTGGTGAATTCGAAGAGGGTGATGGATGGGGTGTTAAGTCGATTGTCGAGTATGAGAGCGGCGAATTTAACTTTACATCAGAGGGCGATAGTGGTTAATGAATTGATCTATAGTAAATTGTGGCATGTGGGGTCAGTATATCCACTGGTGGGTTGTGATGTGTGCAGGTTCCTGGGAAGAATAATGCGATTTATATGGGGTTCAGGCTGTGAGTGGTTAAGTAGGGGGGTGGTCTCGTTCCCCATCGCCAGGGGGGGCTGGGGCTTATTTCTTTGCATCGACGGTTAAAAAGTGTGTATGTGAAGAGGTGTTATATGAGGGAAGGAGGGAGGGGAGAGGGCTGGCTGCAGAGGATTCATGAGGATGTAGGTCGATGGTGGAAGGGTAAGGAGTTAAAGGACTGTGAGGGATGATTCGATTTCTGTTAGTGGTTCAGGACCCGGGGAAGGTGAGGCTTGGGGTGTTGGATGGGGTGGGAATGGGAAGGGTGGTGGCAGTGGTAGAGAGTGTATACCCTATGTATGCTTGGGGTGTAGTGTGGGGATTGTTGAGTAAAGTTAGGATTGAGCCGAGGGTGCGGGAGGTAGTTTATAAGTTTCTGCATGGCATACTTCCATTTGGGATTGCTGGGGGGTCATTTCAGTGCTGAGGGCTTTAAGTTTGGATGTGGGTGGTATGGATACACGGATCCAAAGGGCGGTAGTGTATTTGGTCACTGATTTCATTTATTATTCATGGGCGATGCGTCAGGTGGGGGCTGCTGAGCGCATTAAGATCATGATAGCGGGATTTTATAGGACTAAATGCCGAACTAAAGAGATTATGGGGGAAATGGGAGGTGGATCTTCCGGAGGGTTATAGGAACCTCACAGTGCGGGGGTTAAAGGGAGCGAAAAGGTAAGGGGTAGAGACGGGCTGGTTTTCCGTCAACACGGGGGGGGGGTAAGTGTGAGGCAGATAGAGGTGTGAACAGAGGTGGTACAATTCAAGGATGATGTGTGTAATAGGGGTGTCGACTACTGTCGTGTGTTGGTGTGTATTTACGGTGTGTGGGGGCTCTGTTCGGTTACATGGTGGGGTTACCATCTGATTATATTGCGGCATGCACCAGAGGGGGGGTAGGGGATCAGGTGTGTGTCTTGGGACGTGTTGATCATTAGATATGTTTTACGTCATTTGAATAAAGGTGTGTCTAATGTCACATTGCAATGCCACATGGTGTGAAAAATGATTGTTTATATATGTTTTCGGGGTTAATGTTCTTGGGTGTGTATTGAGAGGTTCTTGGATATGTATTGATAGGTTGTGTATGTTGAACAGTGTATTTCTCTATACATGAATGCCGTTGATTTGTGGCGTTTTGTCAATGTTTGTCATTGTGTTGTTTGTGAACGTGTGAATGTGCGATGGTCTTATCGCGGTAGGAAATGTTTATATATATTTTGTGTTTACTGTTATCCACTGTGTGTGCTCCTTATGTTCTGATATTTATGATCAAATAGTGTGGAAGATTGTCGTACGTGTGTGTCCTATTGGATAATTTGATGTTCTTGGATATGTATTATTTTGCTATGTGCATTGTACCCTGTGTCAATAAAATATAAAAAAAAATATTACGCACT
Source organism: Cherax destructor (assembly GCA_009830355.1). Classification (NCBI taxonomy): domain Eukaryota; kingdom Metazoa; phylum Arthropoda; class Malacostraca; order Decapoda; family Parastacidae; genus Cherax; species Cherax destructor. The sequence goes on along the minus strand of WNWK01020053.1, from coordinate 28,030 downwards.
GCAATACAAAATTATAAACCTACACAGTATGTCCATCACTAAAGATCACTACACAACAAAACAAAAACCATAACTTATAGAGCTATAAAACCTAACCTCAAAACATGTTTAACCTTAGACATATGTCAATACAAAAACATTGAAAAAAACATAAAAAAACTTTTCCAAGGATCCAAAATTCCAAATTATCTGGTCAGAAAATAATAAAGCATACAGTCTAGGTAAACCCCAATCACCTCTCCCCTTACATACATCCCCTCCCCGGGAAATCCCCGTTAGTCTTGAGTCACAAACATACCCATGCATACCTCCCAGTGTCCATCCGTCTCAAACAATCCCCTCTCATCGACAGTCCTCTCTTCAACGTTCATACTCGATAAGAAACCCCCCAGTGACCTCCAAAACTTCTGCCCCCACACAGACACCACCTAACACACACACCTCTACCCTCACTCAACCTTTCAACCAGCCCCATTCCTATGCATCCACTGACTAGTCCTCTTACAACTGCCAACTCATCCACCTCTTAACTTCCCCAAAGTCATAGCCCTGTACTCAACTGAAAAAGCCTTCTCCCATCGTTTCCCATATATCTCCTGGTTCCTACATCTCTAGTGCCCGTATCCTACAAATACCTCTCACCTCTCTCATACCCCAGGACGTGTGTATATAATCCAAGACGACATACATTAACGTCCTTTGAATATCATTGGTACAACCCCCGAAGTCCAAGCTTAAACCTCATAAAAGTGATATCTCCCATTCCCACACTCCTAAACACCCTCCCAAGCCAAACCCGCACATCTTCCAATTCCCTACAAAAATACACAGAATGATACGCCATGTCCAACACCTCGCAAAGAGGACACGACCCATCTACTGCTATACCCATATGAAACAGCTGTGCTCGTGATGCTAAGACACCATGCAGGAAACGATACCCTGTCTCCCTTACCCTTAACAGAACTTTTACCCTTCTTAGCCAAAACCACACCTTCTTCTAGTTGTACAGGGAAAACTTCTCCTTCCCCTATACAACCTCTAATTCATCCCCCACCCTGTCAAGTGTACTTACCTTAATCCTCCCAGGATCCCTCACAACCAACAAAAATCTTAAGATCGCCTCACAAGTCAGCACATCCCTCGCACCCCACCACCTCCTCACAACCCGCATTACTCAATCTACCTGTGCTCCTTGATATCCCCCCACCCAGGAATTCCTGCTTCACATACATACCCAACAATCTACAATGCAAAGGTATCAATCCCAACCCCCCTAACCTCACCCTCGCCATAACTACATCCTGATCCATATGCCCAAATAAACCTTAAAGCTTTCCTTTGCAAACGAATAATGTCCTTATCACAAAAGGGTAGATCGCACCCACAAACCACAACCTACTATAAATGACGTATTAATAACTATAGCTCTCTGCAAAAGGGTTACCTCCCCCGTTTCCAACCCCTTAGCCTTGTTATGGCAGCATCCACCACTTCTGCTGAATTAATCCTTCGTGCCTCCTGAACATCCCTAGTAAAAATTATCCCACAAATCTTAAGCCAGTCTACTAAAATCCACTCACACCCCTCCCCAATGTCCCTCCCACCCACGTTCCTACCTCATCAGTTTGGACTTCATTCTATTGATCCACATCCCCGTAGCTTTTCCAAAAACATACAATTCTATCCACATTGGCTAAACCCTCTGCTCCTCCCACCAGAATCGTGGTATCATCTACGTAACCCACAATTCCGGGGCCAACTGTGGATCCTCTACCTGTTCCCACACCCCCTCCCTTACCAACCTATTAAAGGGGTCCTGAAGACACGCAAAGAGAAGCTGAGATACAGAACATCCCTGCCTCAGCCCTCTACCCATCCTCAGAACCTCCCTAACATACCATTAATCTGGACCCAAAACTGTGCCCCTGCATAAAGCATTTTCACCCAACCTACCACCTCCTCCCCAAACCCCTACCTCCCCAAAATCTTCCACATCCCTCTTTCCACCCTATAATAAGCGGTTTCCCAATCCAAGCTGAGAACACCGCCTCTCCCTTTCCTCTCAATAAAATCCTTGATTCTATAATGCCCCATATGCATACACCTCCCCGGCACACCAAACTGCCCTTCATCCAAAAGACTACTCAAAACCCTCTTCATGCGATTCTCCAAGATCTTCGCAAAGATCTTGTAATCACCACAAAGAAGAGTTATAACCCAGCAGAGTATTCCTATCATGTCCCTTGGGCACCAACACCACGATCCCTGTCCTATGCTCTATACCTATTTTACCCTCTACCTTCATCCTATTAAATACCTTCAGCAACACTTCCTCTAGCACCTCCCAATGCCTAACATAAAAATCTCCAGGAATCCCATTGATTCCCGGCGCCTTCCCCAAATGTAACTCCTGCACTGCCCACCCCACCTCCTCTTCTGTATTGTCCCCTCTTCTCCCTTCTTCATAGACACCCTCCAAGACACTTCCCAAAACCGTATTACCCGCCGTCATATCAGATCCCATCCCTCCCATCTTCCTTCTAAACCAGTGCCCCGCATACCCACACATCCCCTCCATCGTGGTCACTACCTGCCCAGCCCTATACCTACCCCAATTCCCATCCACCTTCAAAGACATGATCGTCATTTCCCTATGCCTTCCCTGAAATCTACTCAACACCAGAGTTGAAGGCTTATCCCCTACAGAACATCTTCCACACCACCCTGATCCTAAGAGCGTGAAACCACTCATTCTGTATTTCCCGAAGCTGTCCGCACAAATTATCTATTCCCCTGCCTCTGCCATCCCCGCTTGTCATAACAGTCTCGCAACTGCGCCTCCAAGTATTTCTGTTTTCCAAAGCGGTACCTCGCTTCTCCCTTCCCACCCTCTGATAAAACTCGCAATGCCACCTTTGCTCTCCCACTCCACCAACCGACCACATCTACAATACCCCTACCCTCCCCACAGCTGCCCCTGCCAATCCGCAAAACCTCCCTGTGCCCCACCCCATCCATTAAACTAATATTCAGCTTCCAATAACCTGGATAAGTAGCCACCTCCCCCTCATACCCAAACTCCGCCAAAACACCCCTGTGGTCGGAGAATCCTATGTCGATGCAACTAACCCTTTCCACCTGCACAACCCTAGAGACATATATCCTATCTAACCTAGCTGCATATCCTCTTTGAAAAATGTATAATCCAATAAATAACAAAAAGGCACAAACCATGACTGGAACAATACACACACAACCCACACATAGAAGAGAAGAGCTTACGACGACGTTTCGGTTCGACTTGGACCATTTACAAAGTCACACTGACACAAAGAACAGGTAGAAGGGGTATTTATAGGCAGCAGACAGGGGAGGGCACAAGAGACTAATAGTGGAAGTAGTAGTGGTAGTGGAAGTAGTAGGATAGTGGAAGTAGTAGTAGTGGAGGCAGTCATATTCTGGGAAAGAGGAGCCCTGCAATACAGCTGGCGGCCCGCATAGGGTAAGGACAAGAACACAGAGGGGAAAAAAATGATGAAAATAAAATAAAGAAGGACAAATACAAGGAGAAATACAGAGGAGAAAGAAAAAGAGGAGAAGGGGGAAGAGATAGAAGGGGAAGGAATCAGTTTAAGTCATGGGTGTTTTGAAGTTTGGAGCATTTAACAATGTAATGGGAGAGGAAAACATCTACAGAGACAAAGCCAGGGCTAAGATTCATACAGGGAAAGTTGTGTATAAGGGAGGATTCAACCAGATGGCGACTGTGAAAGTTAGACATAGGGTAGACAGTTTTAGCAGAAGACCAATCAATAGGATGACTGTGATCTCTGACATGACAGAAAAGAGCATTATTGGTGTCGGCAAGCTTAACACTATTTTTGTGCTCTCTAAGTCTGTCAGAAAGAGATCGGCCAGTTTCTCCAAAGTACTGAAGTGGACAGGAGGAAATAGAAATAGAGTACACACCAGGAGAATCTATAGAGAGAGGGGAAGAATGAACTAGATTAGTGTGAAGAGTGTTAGTCTGGCGAAAGGTAAGTTTGATGTCTAAGGAACGGAGAGAGTTGTTGAGATTAGAGAGACCAGAGATGTAGGGAAGGCAGAGGACAGGAGAGTTCCCAGGAGCAGGGGATTTAGGAGAGAAGAAAGTGCGTTTGGCACGAGAGAAACCAGAGTCTATGAAATGGGAAGGGTAGCCAAGACGGGAAAATGAATTATGAAGAGTAGAAATTCCTGATTCAAGGAACTCAGGATCACAAATGCGAGAGCATGGAGAAAGAGGGAGATAAGACCACTTTTCTTGATAGAGGAAGCATGATAAGAAAAGTAGTGAATATACATGCCACTGTGCATAGGCTCGCAGTACACAGAAAAGGCAAAACCTGTAACTGAGCGGTGGACGTGAACATCAAGGAAAGGAAGCAATGAATTAGATTCCCAATCAGCTTTAAACATAATGGAAGGGGAAAGATTATTAAGAGCATCAAGAAATGGTTGGAAGAGACTAGAGTCATGAGGCCAAAGAGCAAATACCCCTTCTACCTGTTCTTTTTGTCAGTGTGACTTTGTATATGGTCCAAGTTGGACCAAAACGTCGTCGTAAGCTCCTATCTTCTATGTGCAGGTTGTGTGTGTACGTATAATCCACTTCCCAACCCCCACCTCTTACGAAATCCACAACCCTAACTGCCCCAAGGACCTCCTGTAACACACCTAAAGCACACCCTGATCCCCGTGGCTCTACATCCTTCTCCCTTATTACACAATTCCAGTCCCTGGCTATCACTGTTACCATCAGCAACCCTCTCAGGGCATAAATCAACTCATTCCTTACATCGATGTGTATGCACTGCCTGCATATACATGCCAACCAACGCCATCTGGACCTCCCCCCACACTCCCTCTACTCTCACAATCCTCCCACCCCTGCCTCTTCCAAAGCCCATAAACGAAAAGGACTGGTCAGTCTTATCCCTATCGTAACCCTACCCTTTAGGCTTCCTGAACTTCCCGTATACATTGTGTACCCATTCAACTGTAAGTCACGTCCACACCTAAAATTGTGCTCTTGAATGATACACACATCAACTCTCATACATTGTAATGTCATCACAAGCCACCTTCTCTTTACCTCCTTTCGAAGGCCATTTATGTTAACGTTCAGATACCTGAATACAACAACTGGGGTTTACCTTTAGACTTTACTACCCTGGCGGCTCCCATTGGCACGGTACCTTCCTTGCTATTACCCCTTTAATACCCTCGTTTGCCAACTTCTCCACTCCCCCTCCCTTGTTAGCCACGGCCATCTCTACTGAGGCCTTTTTACCCGACCTCTGGCCCATGATAAGCACATCGTTTTCAGCCATACCACTGGATCGTTTTCTCGATTCCCCCACCACTTCCATCACCCCCTCCTCCTCCTCCTTGGCCCGCTGGTCTGGTGGCTAGAGCTCTCGCTTCACACATGGTGGGCCCGGGTTCGATTCCCTACGGGTGGAAACATTTTGACGTGTTTCCTTACACCTGTTGTCATGTTCACCTAGCAGCAAATAGGTACCTGGGTTGTTAGTCGACTGGTGTGGGTCGCATCCTGTGAGACAAGATTAAGGACCCCAATGGAAATAACACAGACAGTCTTGGATGACGCACTGACTTTCTTGGGTTATCCTGGGTGGCTAACCTTCGGGGGTTAAAAATCCAAAGAAATCTTATCTTCGCACCTCCACCTCCACCTGTACTTCCTCCACCTGTCTACCAACTACTCTTTCCCCTTCCACCTCACACTCAGATTCTGTGCTCACCAGCTCACACTCATCCTTCTCTCCACACTTATGCCCCTCCGATGTTGAGCTTTCCAACATCCAACACAAATACCTCAAACAAAGGGGTGGCCAACTCAACATCCAGGCCCATGTTCCCCTGTGGCACCTAAACCCGATGAGGATCAGGCTCCGTTTCCATCGTAGCCGATGGCAGTGTTGTGACCACCACTTCTGATGCCTCGACCACCTCACTCCACTTCCTGCCATGCTCCACAACCACGACTGGTTGTAATTCTCCCCTTGCACCTGCATCTTCCTGCTGACGTTTTGTACCCTGACGCTGCTGCTGATGATCTCTATGATGGTCACAAGATGCCGCAACATGGCCAGCCACGCCACAGAGACGACAGGACCTCACCTGCCCTGGATACGTCACATACACTTACGTTCTGAAGATGTCCATTTGCACATACGATGGTACCTGCCTCCTAAACCTCATCTTCTCTGAGAATGTACCTGATGGCAATCCAGCATATAGATCTTGGGCCCAGCGGCCCACTATAATCACATGGATTACCAAAAACTGCTAAAACACCTCCTTAACATCCATCTCCCCAGCCTCAAAAGGTACATTTCGATTCTTAAGCCAAGTATAATGGGCTGAGACGTCGTGCAGACATACCTCAAGGCTCGAATTAATGACGATCCTCGACTCCTGATATTTATCCTCAATGGCATCATACGCTGCACCCGTGTTTAGTTTAATGAAGATCCTTCTGGCTCCATTCAAGGAAACACCATAAATGTCTTCATTCGGGATCCTGAAGGTGTCCCTGATAATCAAGGGCAGTAGCACATCCACGTTGTTTGGGTAAATGGCCCCTTGTAGAATCTCAGTACAGACTATATTGACTCTGTGTCGATACTGAGCTACCACGTTGTTGTAAAACCCCAGGATGGATAATGAGAACCTTCAAAACCAGGGATGCCAAGCCCATGATGACACTTTTCAGGTTGCTTGTTCTATCTAGGCTGGTATATTGCTGCACATTAACTGCATCTTTCATGGTAGGTGAAATTGCTGACCTAGAAAATGTGCAGAGAACCTTCACGGCACGCATAACTGCAATGAACCACTTCAATTACTGGGAACTCTTGAAGTTCCTAAACCTATACTCTCTATAATGCAGGCGGGAGAGATACATTATTATATACACTTGGAAAATCCTAGTGATTAGTACCAAACTTGCACAGGAGAGTCACTCCCTACGAAAGCAGATGGTGCAACATCCCCTCAACGAAAAGCAGGGCTGCCACTAGTACATTGAGAGACTACACAATAAGTGTCTGGGGCCCAATACTGTTCAATTGCCTCCCAGCACTGGACAGGCACCTAAAGTCGGTACCTGACCAGCCAGGCTGTGGTTCATACGTTGGACTGCGTCCGGCCAGCAGTAACAGTCTGATTATTGTGTACTACTGACATGGTTGATCAGGCCCTGATCCACCATGAGGCCTGGTCACAGACAGGGCCGCGGGGGCGTTGATCCCCAGAACTCTCTCCAGGTAAACTCCAGCTCTACCTGGAGCTCATTACCTTTGTAACTTGGTCATAATTGTGACCAGATCTAGTTCATTACCACTGTAACTTGTTCAGCTATCAAAACTTTGGAGTCCAGTCCCTGGACCAATTATGTACCTCTGTAATCTTTTGACTACCGCCCACACCATGGGTATGGGGTGCATAAAGATATTAAAGTAAAAAAAAATTATGTATTATCAAATATATTTTCTAGTTTTGGAAAGTTTGCACAATGTTCGTATTTTGTATATAAAGTTTTAAATAAAATGAAAGAAACTCGAGATTCTCCAACTTCATTTATCTAAACTTGAGTTTCGTGATTACCTAAAATAATGTAATTTTGCTGTAGTACTGTATTTTTAAACTAAATTTCCCAACACGGAAAACTCTTCCCATCATGCTGCGCATTTAGTCCCTTGATCTATTATTAGGTGGGTCATGACAACAATGCTAATAACCATATGTATAACCCGTTGTTTTAATAACAAGGGTTTCTAAAATTTATTTAATCACAAGCCTTCGTAGGCGCGTGAGACACCTAAAATTAGACGTATATAAAATATATATTAATGACCATAGTAACATTTAGAAGCTTTTATGCAAATGTTTTTTTTAACTAAAATTCTTTAAAAACAAAATTTATAAGTTTCTTTGGTAAATAGTACATACTTATAATTTTTATAAAAAAATTGAAAAAAAATGAATATTTTTACTTTTGAGCAATGACATATAATTTACATGTTACAATTATAATAGTTACCCACTACAAAATAATGTTTTTGATGTTCTATTTCTTATTTTGTTTTGATTACAACATAAACAAGTAATTTATATCTTTTACAATGATTTCGTATAATACATGATATATTAGTAACCTCTAGTAACACAAAAGAGTCAAACAAAATGACTCATTACCTCTGTAAGTTTGTTAGAAATTATGTGGCGGATTTTTCAGGAGAACACAATCTTGAATTAACCTTCCAGCCACATAACTGAGAAGAACTCTTAAATAAAACATATAGTAACTGGGAGGAAATAGGACCAGGTGACGCACGTAGAGCCCGAGAATAATCGACAAAAAAATGAAAAATGAGTTAAGCTTAGAGAACAAATACGTATAGTTAACTTCTTGATTCGCCAGTACTCTCCCGGGTCTTCAATCTGGCAGCATTTTTGTATAAGTCTCAAGGTTGTACGATGTTTCTACAACGAATTATAGTCATTATAACATTTGTTGTCATATGTGGGGAATTATGAGTTTACCTGTATGGGCTTCACCAACACTTACATACAAATAATCTCAACGGTAGTTGACCGCCTGTACTATTTACCACAGTTACCCCCGTGAAAGCGTGTGAGAAAACGTAAATCGCCCTGTCACAGAAAATGATTCCTCTGATAACACACTCCCTCTAACACAGCTATGGATTCCGTCACACATTGGATTACTCCTTCATGATAGTTGATAAGTTAGCCAAGAAGAGCACCCATAAGGAGAATGTAGAATATAACTTTGGTATATCTGTGTCTAGCATTAGGAATAATATTAGGAGAGAAATAAATAATGAAAATGATAGCTATAGGAATGCAGTTAGAAGCCTTAGTAGATCTATAACCCACTATGATAACATGAATGTAGATAAATAACAAAAAGGCACAATACCGTGACTGGAACAATACACACACAACCCGCACTATAAAAGAGAGGAGCTTACGACGACGTTTCGGCCCGACTTGGACCATTTACAAAGTCACACCGTGACTTTGTAAATGGTCAAGTCGGCCGAAACTCGTCTGCTCCTCTTATAGTGCGGTTGTGTGTGTAATGAATGTAGATAAATATGTTTATGGAGCAACTTGCAATGTGAACAGACTGACTGATGTTGTAGTGGCCAGGCTTCGGCTTGGCTACAAGTACTTCTGGCAGTTTGGGAGACACAGATGATGATCAAACTAAATGCAAATTATGTGATCAGGCATACGGAGGAGGAGGTGTTGATTCACCGGGAAATCTCCTGGCCCGGGTCTTTACCAGATGGCGACCCGGCTCCGGCTCCCTGGCGTGGGAGTAGCAGAGACCGAAGTCTCCTTTGGGAGGGGGTACCCCTCAGCGGTGGGACCAACTTGTCCCAGGCCTAGCCATATTCGCCCACAAGCACGTAGGTAGATAGTTGCTAGGCCTCTCTGGTCTGCCACCTTCCCCGCCCCAAGGAGGCTGACGGGAAGGGCAGGATGGCGAGCCGCAGATGGTAGCAAGCTCCAGCCTTGGCACCTACCCTGCCCTAGAAGGGCTGGGCATGGTGATCGACCCAAGCATATGGTCACTGTCTTGAACACTATGTGCTGAATTGTCCACTTATTGATGAATATAGAGATAAACAGTATAATAACCTCTGTGACATGTCAAGATATCTTATTAGTGAAGGTAGGATACCACTTATTCTAAGCAAATTTCCTAAATTTGCTTGTAACAGATAAATGAACTGTAGATATAAATCCAAATCTAATTTCCATGAACGTGCCTATCTGTGCTCATGATAATGCAAGCACAGATGGGCATGTTTGTGGAGCAACTTGCAATGTGAACAGACTGACTGACGTTGTAGTGGCCAGGCTTAGGCTTGGCTACAGGTAATGTGAGGTCACTGGTGACTACACCATCACCTCTCATTACCACCTAACACTACTCACCCTCTCAGTACTTGAAATATAAATAATAAAATAAAGTATAAGCATAAAGAATATAATGGGGACAGTGAATATTACTATTCCACTCAAACACAGTTTATTTAAGTCCTTGTATAATAATATATTTGGGAACAGGAGAACACTATTGAGTTTAGATAAATGGGGATTGTACATATAAGCAGGGAGACAGGGAATACAATCAACTGACGAAACAGAATATAACTTACAATATAGTTCAGAGGTTGGTAGTAGGTTGGTAGACAGCAACCACCCAGGGAGGTACTACCGCCCTGCCAGGTGACTGTGAAACAGAAACCTGAAACTGTTTTACATGATGGTAGGATTGCTGGTGTCTTTTTTCTGTCTCATAAACACGCTGGATAACAGGTATATCTAGCTACTTCTACTTACACTTTAGGTCACACTACACTGGCATACACATGCATATATATACATACACACATCTAGGTTTTTCTTCTTTTTCTTAATAGCTCTTGTTCTTTTTATTTTCTCTATTGTCCATGGGGAAGTGGAAAAGAATCTTTCCTCCGTAAGCCATGCGTGTCGTATGAGGCGACTAAGATGCCGGGAGCAATGGGCTAGTAACCCCTTCTCCTGTACAAATCTACTAAAAACGAGAAGAAGAAAAACTTTATAAAATTGGGGTGTCTGAATGTGCGTGGATGTAGTGCGGATGATAAGAAAGAGATGATTGCCGATGTTATGAATGAAAGAAGTTGGATGTCCTGGCCCTAAGCGAAACAAAGCTGAAGGGGTAGGCGAGTTTCAGTGGGGAGAAATAAATGGGATTAAGTCAGGAGTATCTGAGAGAGTTAGAGCTAAGGAAGGGGTAGCAATAATGTTGAAGGATCAGTTATGGAAGGAAAAGAGGGAATATAAATGTGTAAATTCAAGGATTATGTGGATTAAAATAAGGGTCGGATGCGAAAAGTGGGTCATAATAAGCGTGTATGCACCTGGAGAAGAGAGGAGTGTAGAGGAGAGAGAGAGATTTTGGGAGATGTTAAGCGAATGTATAGAACTTTTGAACCAAATGAGAGAGTAATTGTGGTAGGGGACCTAAATGCTAAAGTGGGAGAAACATGCAGAGAGGGTGTAGTAGGTAAGTTTGGGTGCCAGGTGTAAATGATAATGGGAGCCCTTTGATTGAACTTTGTATAGAAAGGGGTTTAGTTATAGGTAATACATATTTTAAGAAAAAGAGGATAAATAAGTATACAAGATATGATGTAGGGCGTAATGACAGTAGTTTGTTGGACTATGTATTGGTAGATAAAAGACTGTTGAGTAGACTTCAGGATGTACATGTTTATAGAGGGCTACAGATATATCAGATCACTTTTAGTTATAGCTACAGTGGGAGTAAAAGGTAGATGGGATACAAGGAAAATAGAATCAGTAAGTAAAAGAGAGGTGAAGGTTTATAAACTAAAAGAGGAGGCAGTTAGGGTAAGATATAAACAACTATTGGAGGATAGATGGGCTAGTGAGAGTGTAGGCAATGGGGTCGAAAATGTATGGGGTAGATTTAAAAATGTAGTGTTAGAGTGTTCAGCAGAAGTTTGTGGTTACAGGCGAGTGGGTGCAGGAGGGAAGAGGAGCGATTGGTGAAATGATGATGTAAAGAGAGTAGTAAGGGAGAAAAGTTAGCATATGAGAGGTTTTTACAAAGAAGAAGTGATGCAAGGAGGGAAGAGTATATGGAGAGAAAAGAGAGGTTAAAAGAGTGGTGAAGCAATGTAAAAAGAGAGCAGATGAGAGAGTGGGTGAGATGTTATCAGCAAATTTTGTTGAAAATAAGAAAAAGTTTTGGAATGAGATTAATAAGTTGAGGAAGCCTAGAGAACAAATGGATTTGACAGTTAAAAATAGGAGAGGAGAGTTATTAAATGGAGAGTTAGAGGTATCGGGAAGATGGAGAGAATATTTTGAGGATTTGTTAAATGTTGATGAAGACAGGGAAGCTGTGATTTCGTGTGTAGGGCAAGGAGGAATAACATCTTGTAGGAGTGTGGAAGAGCCAGTTGTGGGTGTAGGGAAGTTCGTGAGGCAGTGGGTAGAATGAAAGGGGTAAGGCAGCTGGGATTGATGGGATAAAGATAGAAATGTTAAAAGCAGGTGGGGATATAATTTTGGAGTGGTTGGTGCTATTATTTAATAAATGTATGGAAAGGGTAAGGTACCTAGGGATTGGCAGAGAGCGTGTATTGTTCCTTTGTATAAAGGCAAAGGGGACAAAAGAGAGTGCAAAAATTATAGGGGAATAAGTCTGTTGAGTGTACCTGGTAAAGTGTATGGTAGAGTTATTATTGAAAGAATTAAGAGTAAAACAGAAAGCAGGATAGCAGATGAACAAGGGGCTTTAGGAAAGGTAGGGGTGTGTAGACCAAGTGTTTACAGTGAAACATATAGGTGAACAGTATTTGGATAAGGGTAAAGATGTTTTTGTGGCATTTATGGATTTGGAAAAGGCGTATGATAGGGTAGATAGGGGGCAATGTGGCAGATGTTGCAGGTGTATGGAATAGGAGGAAGGTTACTGAAAGCAGTGAAGAGTTTTTATGAGGATAGTGAGGCTCAGGTTAGAGTGTGTAGGAGGAAGGGGACTATTTCCCAGTAAAAGTGGGCCTTAGACAAGGATGTGTGATGTCACCGTGGTTGTTCAATATATTTATAGATGGGGTTGTAAGAGAAGTGAATGCGAGGGTCTTGGCAGAGGTGTTGGGCTAAAAGATAAAGAAGCAAATACAAAGTGGGAGTTGTCACAGTTGCTTTTTGCTGATGACACTGTGCTTTGGGAGATTCTGAAGAGAAGCTGCAGAGGTTGGTGGATGAATTTGGTAGGGTGTGTAAAGAAGAAAATTGAAAGTGAATATAGGAAAGAGTAAGGTGATGAGGATAACAAAAAGAATAGGTGACGAAAGATCGGATATCAGATTGGAGGGAGAGAGTATGGAGGAGGTGAATGTATTCAGATATTTGGGAGTGGACATGTCGGCGGATGGGTCTATGAAGGATGAGGTGAATCATAGAATTGATGAGGGGAAAAGGGTGAGTGGAGCACTTGGAGTCTGTGGAGACAAAGAACCTTGTCCATGGAAGTAAAAGGGGAATGTATGAGAGTATAGTTATACCAACGCTCTTATATGGGTGTGAAGCATGGGTGATGAATGTTGCAACGAGGAGAAGGCTGGAGGCAGTGGAGATGTCATGTCTGAGGTCAATGTGTGGTGTGAATATAATGCAGAGAATTCGGAGTTTGGAAATTAGGAGGAGGTGCGGGATTACCAAAACGATTGTTCAGAGAGCTGAGGAGGGGTTGCTGAGGTGGTTTGGACATGTAGAGAGAATGGAACGAGACAGAGTGACTTCGAGAGTGTATAAATCTGTAGTGGAGGGAAGGCGGGGTAGGGGTCGGCCTAGGAAAGGTTGGAGGGAGGCGGTAAAGGAAGTTTTGTGTGCGAGGGGCTTGGACTTCCAGCAAGCATGTGTGAGCGTATTTGATAGGAGTGAATGGAGGCATATGGTTTTTAATACTTGACGTGCTGTTGGAGTGTGAGCAAAGTAACATTTATGAAGGATTCAGGAAACCGGCAGGCGGACTTGAGTTCTGGAGATGGAAGTACAGTGCCGGCACTCTGAAGGAGGGGTGTTAATGTTGCAGTTTTATAACTGTAGTGTAAAGCACCCTTCTGGCAAGACAGTGATGGAGTGAATGATGATGAAAGTTTTTCTTTTTCGGGCCACCCTGCCTTGGTGGGAATCGGCCGATGAGTTAATAAAAAAAAAAATATAGTTCAGAGGACAGTTCACCACAGGAACTCAGTCACACTTCTAGCCACAGGTCCCAAGACATGCTCCAACAGAACTCTGCCCAGTGTCTCTACAGCAGCTCTCTCCCAGAGCTCTGCACACCGGCAGCCGCTCTGCTAGAATCTCGTGCCCAGAGCTCTGCACACAGGCCAGAGCTCTGCCAGAATGTATCCAGCCCAGAGCTCCGCACACAGGCCAGAGCTCCGCCAGAATGTCTCCAGCCCAGAGCTCCGCACACAGGCCAGAGCTCCGCCAGAATGTCTCCAGCCCAGAGCTCCGCACACAGGCCAGAGCTCCGCCAGAATGTCTCCAGCCCAGAGCTCCACACACAGGCCAGAGCTCCGCCAGAATGTGCCCCTCTAGTTGTTTCCTCGGCCTTATATGGTGCTCCAAGCATCCCCCCAATGAGGAGTGCACCATGTGCTTTGACCTGACGCTAGTCCAAAAGACAAAAGACCTGAGCCTTAATCCGAGAGGCGTGGTCTGACAGCTATTTACCAAGGGCAGGTGTGGCTGCTTAGGTAGACCTCACAGCACACTGACTACATCACACTATGTGACATGTCAAGATATCTTATTCATGAAATAAGATACCATTTGTACTAAGCAAATTTCCTAAATTTGCTTGTAACAGATAATTGAAATGTAGATATAAACCCAAATGTACAATTGTTAACCCCTTTGGGGCCTAGTGCCTAGGCCTTTTGTGTATCCATGTTCTCTTGCGCTACCGTCCACAGGATGGATATGGGGTGCACAATAAACTAGCCACTTCGGTGGCAAAATCTAAAAATCCTCTAACACACGTCGATCACATGCCCAGCCCTTCTAGGGCAGGGTAGGTGCCAAGGCTGGAGCTTGCTATCATCTGCGGCTCGCAAGCCTGCCCTTCTTGTCAGCCTCCTTGGGGCAGGGAAGGTGGCAGACCAGAGTGCCCTAGCATGTATCTACCACCTGCCTCGTGCTGGTGGGGAATGTATCTAGGCCTGGGACCAGTTGGTCCCGGCGGTCTGGAATGCAGATGTTATATACACAGATTTTGCAAAAGCGTTTGACAAGTGTGACTATGGTGTAATAGCACACAAAATGCGTGATAAAGGAATAACAGGAAAAGTTGGTAGATGGATCTATAATTTCCTAACACGTAGAACACAAAGAGTAGTAGTCAACAGAGTAAAGTCTGAGGCAGCTACTGTGAAAAGCTCTGTTCCACAAGGCACAGTACTTGCTCCCATCCTATTCCTCATCCTCATATCAGACATTTACAGGGATATAATCCACAGTGCTGTGTCTTCCTTTGCAGATGACACCCGAATCTGTATGACAGTGTCCACCGTTGAAGACACTGCAAGACTCCAAGCAGACATAAACCAAATCTTTAAATGGGCTGCAGAAAACAATATGAAGTTCAATGATGAGAAATTTCAATTACTCAGATACGGAAAACGTGAAGAAAATAAAATCTCATCGGAGTACAAAACTAATTCCAACCACACAATAGAGCGAAAAACTAATGTCAAAGACCTGGGATTGATCATGTCAGAGGATCTCACTTTCAAGGACCATAACAATGTAGCAATTGCATCTGCTCGAAAAATGACAGGATGGATAATGAGAACCTTCAAAACCAGGGATGCCAAGCCCATGTTGACACTTTACAGATCGCTTGTTCTATCTAGGCTGGAATATTGCTGCACACTAACTGCACCTTTCAAGGCGGGTGAAATTGCTGACCTTGAAAATGTGCAGAGAACCTTCACCGCGCATAAGTGCGATAAACCACCTCAACTACTGGGAACGCTTGAAGTTCCTAAACCTGTACTCTCTAGAACACAGGCGGGAGAGATACATTATTATATACACATGGAAAATTCTCGAAAGCTTAGTACCAAACTTGCACACAAAAATCACTCCCTACGAAAGCAAAAGACTCGGCAGGCGATGTAACATCCCCCCAAAGAAGAGCAGGGGTGCCACTAGCACGTTGATGGACAACACAATAAGTGTCAGGGGCCCAAGATTGTTCAACTGCCTCCCAGCATACATCAGGGGGATTACCAACAAACCCATGGCTGTCTACAAGCAGGCACTGGACAGGCACCTCAAGTCGGTACCTGATCAGCTGGGCTGTGGTTCGTACGTTGGACTGCGTGCGGCCAGCAGTAGCAGCCTGGTCCAGTAGCAGGCTCTGGTCCAACAAGAGGCCTGGTCACAGACCGGGCCGCGTGGGCGTTGACCCCTGGAATTCTCTCCAGGTAGACTCCAGGTAGACATACCCCCTCACCCCTTACTTATCCCCTTACTTGAAACTCCCTTCACTCATCACTTCACAGTCCAGCTTCACCTATCACACTTCTTGTTATTTCCATCTTTGCAGGGTAAGAAAAAGTTTTAATTAATAGCTATGTACTTCCAAAGCCCCATCAATCCCATTTAGCGGTTTTCGTCGTGATGTTGACTGGTCCTCGTAGAGTTGTTGTGTCAGCCATTTTTAAAAGCAGTAAGGAAAAAACGGCCACTGCCCCTGACAGATTCCTTGGAGTTTTGTCTTTAGATTTGGCGTTTTCTCCTATGTTTCCCTCCTAATGTACACTGGTCAGTTAATATGGAAGTTCCCACCAAGAAGCCCAAGGATGCTGTGGAGACTGCTGTATCTGCCGATCTGCCACTAGTTCAACTGGCAGATGCTACCCAAAAAGACCTGGTCCCCCAGATGGACATAGGGGTCATGGGAGGCCACCAGGAGGCTGTGGCTCCTCAACTGGCAGGGTTTGGGCCCTACCAGGTACCCACCCCAGTTGCATCAGCCACCACAGAGGATGGGGAATGGTTGACTCCTCGTGGAAGAAAGACTTCCCGCTCTGCTCGGACACGTGCAACCATGGCCTTCAACAAATTCAAGGTTCCCGATTACGGGTTTGTGAGGTATCTGGAGGGCATCTCCCACCTCTAGCTCCGCTGCGAGATCACTCTCAGGAACGAGGTTTTGGTTATTCCTCGGGACGAGGATTCATACGAGGCATTAAAGGGGCTGGTTGTGATGCATCCCAGCATGGTGGAACTGATTGCTTGGGAGAAGGTATACAAGGGGGTGTATCATAAGGGGGTTCTTGGAGATAAAGATAGTCGAGGGAAACACTCAGATTGATGGTGAATGCGTATATTGAGTAAGTGAGAAGGAGGTAAGCCCAGCACATCTGTCCAGTTCTAAGCCTTTGACGAGAATGAGAGAGATGCCTCTCTCTGAGCGCACACATGTGCAGGATTTATGACGTCATGGGTAGCAAGGGACCTCACATATAAGGCTGGTCTTACAATATATACTACACAAGTATAGTACAATTAGTTCATATACTACACCAGTATAATATATATGGTATATATGACAACTCGGTTACACTACCGTATGTCGTCTCGACATACAATACAACTCTACAGGCTGAACAGACAGGTGATACTGGGGTGATTTTATACAAAGCAAACACATTTATAACTTAGAACTAATCAAGTAAATTATAACAGGATTAAATCGACTGAATAGATAGTAATAACTGATCTTACTATCACAATTCTTAAGGTAATGGTTCTTAATATAATAGGTTCTTAAGTAATTGTAATGCATTACATATTTATATTACAATTTCAGATGACAAAATTGATCGAACAATCTGTATTCATGCACTCTACGGATTCTGAGGAAAAATAAATATATATATTAGGAAGAAGTTTTAACAGAAAAGATAGACTCAGTGTACACTGGTCATATTGTTAAAACTCAGAACTCGGAGGGAACTTGAACACACAAAGATCTTACTAGATACTGGAAATCTGATAACAAACACACTGTCAATAATTTCTCTTAACTCAATTTTCTGTCTTTAGCTCAAGACTTATGATCACTTTCCTACTGAAGGAATGAACAGGCTCGGTGGAGTGGATTGAACTCTCCCCGGCTGAAATAGTTAACTCAATAACACAAAATATTAGCAAGGGAGAAACGGCTCGCACTATCTCTTACTGCAGGTAATAATTGCTCAACATACAACACTGTACTCTGCAAAGGATTTACTGTCAACTGGGATAAGATCACTATCGGGAACACGAGGGACAACAACTGGCACTCTAGTTAATACACTAGCAATAGAAACGGCTTTCTGCAATTGCTATACATCAGCGAGAGATGGTATAACTCATTCAAGTAATCTTTCTTCAACAAAGCGTCCCCTGGAGAGGAACTACTACTTGAACTAGCGACATTGCAAGGATAGGCTCAGCACGCAAGGTAGTCTGAGTATCCTCAGGTACTCGAGCTTACTACCTGGAGTCTACCTGGAGAGAATTCCAGGGGTCAACGCCCCCGCGGCCCGGTCTGTGACCAGGCCTACTGTTGGACCAGAGCCTGATCAACCAGGCTGTTACTGCTGGCCTCACGCAGTCCAACGTATGAACCACAGCCCGGCTGATCCGGTACCGACTTGAGGTGCCTGTCCAGTGCCTGCTTGAAGACAGCCAGGGGTTTGTTGGTAATCCCCCTGATGTATGCTGGGAGGCAGTTGAACAATCTTGGGCCCCTCACACTTATTGTGTTGTCCCTCAACGTGCTAGTGGCACCCCTGTCTTCATTGGGGGGATGTTACATCGCCTGCCGAGTCTTTTGCTTTCGTACGGAGTGATTTTTGTGTGCAAGTTTGGTACTAATCCCTCGAGAATTTTCCATGTGTATATAATAATGTATCTCTCCCGCCTGCGTTCTAGAGAGTACAGGTTTAGGAACTTCAAGCGTTCCCAGTAATTGAGGTGGTTTATCGCACTTATGCGTGCGGTGAAGGTTCTCTGCACATTTTCAAGGTCAGCAATTTCACCCGCCTTGAAAGGTGCAGTTAGTGTGCAGCAATATTCCAGCCTAGATAGAACAAGCGATCTGTAAAGTGTCAACATGGGCTTGGTATCCCTGGTTTTGAAGGTTCTCATTATCCATCCTGTCATTTTTCGAGCAGATGCAATTGCTACATTGTTATGGTCTTTGAAGGTGAGATCCTCTGACATGATCACTCCCAGGTCTTTGACATTAGTTTTTCGCTCTATTGTGTGGTTGGAATTAGTTTTGTACTCCGATGAGATTTTAATTTCTTCACGTTTTCCGTATCTGAATAATTGAAATTTCTCATCATTCAACTTCATATTGTTTTCTGCAGCCCATTTAAAGATTTGGTTTATGTCTGCTTGGAGTCTTGCAGTGTCTTCAACGGTGGACACTGTCATACAGATTCGGGTGTCATCTGCAAAGGAAGACACAGCACTGTGGCTTATATACCTGTCAATGTCTGATATGAGGATGAGGAATAGGATGGGAGCAAGTACTGTGCCTTGTGGAACAGAGCTTTTCACAGTAGCTGCCTCAGACTTTACTCTGTTGACTACTACTCTTTGTGTTCTACGTGTTAGGAAATTATAGATCCATCTACCAACTTTTCCTGTTATGCCTTTATCACGCATTTTGTGTGCTATTACACCATGGTCACACTTGTCAAAGGCTTTTGCAAAATCTGTGTATATAACATCTGCATTCTGTTTATCTTCTAGAGCATCCAGGACCTTGTCGTAGTGGTCCAGTAGTTGGGACAGACAGGAGCGGCCTGCACTAAACCCATGCTGTCCTGGGTTGTGCAATTGATGGGTATCAAGATGGGTGGCGATCTTGCTTCTTAGAACCCTTTCAAAGATTTATATGATATGGGACGTTAGCGCAATTGGTCTGTAGTTCTTTGCTATTGCTTTACTGCCCCTTTTGTGGAGCGGGGCTATGTCTGTTGTTTTTAGTAGCTGCGGGACGATCCCAGTGTCCATGCTCCCTCTCCATAGGATGTTAAAAGCATGTGATAGGGGCTTCTTGCAGTTCTTGATGAACACGGAGTTCCATGAGTCTGGGCCTGGAGCGGAGTGCATGGGCATGTCATTTATTGCCTTTTCGAAGTCATTTGGCGTCGTGATGATGTCAGAAAGGCATGCGTCTGTCAAGTTCTGTGGCACTCTCATAAAATCATTTAGGTTTTCGATTTTCAGTCTGGTTAGTGGCTCGCTAAAGACTGAGTCATACTGGGATTTAAGTAACTCACTCATTTCCTTGCTGTCATCTGTGTAGGACCCATCCGGTTTAAGTAGGGGCCCAATACTGGTTGTTGTTCTCGACTTTGATTTTGCATAGGAAAAGAAATACTTAGGGTTTCTTTCAATTTCATTTATGGCTCTTAGTTCTTCCTGTGTCTCTTGATTCCTATAAGATTCCTTTAGTTTTAATTCGATGTTTGCTATTTCTCTGACTAGTGTCTCCCTACGTATTTCAGAGATATTGGCCTCCTGTAGCCGCTTCGTTATTCTGTGCCTTCGCCTGTATAGGAGCGCCTCTCTTTCTAGTTTGCATCTTCTCCTCCTTTTCCTTAAGGGAATTTGCCTTGAGCAAACCTCAAGTACCACAGAGTTAATTTGTTCTAGACATAGGTTGTGATCCGTGATGCTTAGGCAATCTTCCCAGTTTATATCATTTAGGGCTTGGTTTACTTGGTCCCACCTTATGTTTTTGTTATTGAAGTTGAATTTGGAGAAAGCTCCCTCACGGCTGATCACATTTTGTTGATCTGGGGCTCCACGCATGCATGTCTGGACCTCTATTATGTTGTGATCTGAGTATATTGTTTTTGATATGATGACATTTCGTATCAGATCATCATTGTTGGTGAAGATGAGGTCCAGCGTATTCTCTAATCTTGTGGGCTCTACTATTTGCTGGTTTAAGGTGAACTTGGTGCAGAGATTTAAAAGTTCATGCATGTGTGAATTTTCATCTGAGCTGCCTCCTGGTGTTATCTCTGCTACCACATTGTTTGCAATGTTCCTCCATTTTAGGTGCCTGAGGTTGAAATCCCCCAGTAGCAAGATGTTGGGGGCAGGAGCTGGAAGATTTTCCAGACAGTGGTCAATTTTCAGAAGCTGTTCCTGGAATTGTTGGGACGTTGCATCCGGGGGCTTGTAGACAACCACGATGACCAGGTTTTGATTCTCGACCTTTATTGCTAATACTTCAACTACATCATTTGAAGCATTTAGTAGTTCTGAACATATAAGTGACTCTGTGATATACAGGCCAACCCCCCCTTTTTGCCTGTTCACTCTGTCACACCTGTATAGGTTGTAGCCCGGGATCCATATTTCATTGTCCAAGTGATCTCTTATGTGGGTCTCTGTGAAAGCCGCAAACATAGCATTTGACTCTGTAAGCAGTCCAAGAATGTAAGGTACCTTGTTGTTTGTTGCTGGCTTTAGACCCTGTATATTAGCAAAGATGAATGTAGTTGGATTGGTGGTATTGGTGGTATGGGGGGGTCTTTTTTTCCTGGCTCTAATATCTGTTGTAATGGAGTGGAGGCCACTGACTGTGATTCCACTCCATAAATGATTGCAGTTGGTGTACAATTTCTGTCATTTCCTGCCAGCTTTTTTTTCCTTCCTGGCACTAAAAAACCTCTCTCTCCGGAGTGGCTGTGGCTACCCTGATTTTGCCATGGTCTGGATGTTCTGTGTCGCCTCGTACCCTTTAGGTGGTATGCCTGGCAATATAAGTTATAGCACTGTCTTTCCTGAATTGATGTGGCACATTTCAGGGTGGAAAACTTACAGGACGGAGGTTGCATTTGCCTGTTTTCATATGGGAACGGCATTTTCTGGGGTGATCATAATTGCATGTCCCATCTGATTTCCCAGATTTTCCATGCCTGCAGATACCAAGTGCATAATATTCACATAGGCCTGGTTTCCGTTTGCCCTGGTTTTTTGTGACTGTGTTCCCCATTGGTGGGTGTGTTCCTGTCTCATGTCTGTCTTCGTTACTATTGCTAACAATGGAGCCTTCAACTGTTTCCGGTAATTTATCTTCAGTATTTCCCTGGGCATCCCCTTGTTTACTATCTACCGTGGTATTGCTAGTTTGTACCACTGTTTTGTGTGTGTCCTTGTCTACACCTGTTTCCCCGTCATTTATTTCACTAGGGCTACTGTCCCTCTTCAGGTCACCATCATTTATTTTTTCATTCTTAAATAGATTGGGTATCATTTCAACATCTGTACCAGGGGCGGTAGCATCATCTGGCCCTGATTTTTTACTGTCCCAACTGTTATAGAAAGCTGTCATGTTTTTTATGAAGTCCGATTTGGTGTTGTCATCTTTTAATATCGATGTGGTTTTATTCCACAGTTCGGACTCATTTGGACATACCCAAAAACACTTCCCTTGTTTAATATCTCGGGTGGTAGAGTCTTGAATGTCTACACAAGGGGCGTGGTAGCATTTACCACAAAAGATGCATGTAATCCATGCAGAGGAACGTTTGCTTGTTTGGTTGCATATTACACAGGGTTTCATGATTGATTTTTGTTGGTTGCTTTACTGTATATTCTACTAATAGGTTCTTGCATGCCTGAAGTTGTAGGTAGAACACAGACAGGAATGACAGTTTACTAGTGCCTGACCGCTCAGCTACGTTAATAAATAAGGCACAGATCTACAAGAACTAATCTGAACTTCACATTCAGCAGCACTCTGGCAAATCTCTGATACAAGCTGGGAGAACAAACACATTGCTCAAAAGCTAGATACTGTCGTTCAGTCATAGAGGGACTATGAGAACTTTTTACTGACTCATTATCATTATAGCTCTGAGTAGCAGCACACATTATTATTGCATAAATTTACTTGAGACATGATTTCAGACAAATGAAGGAGAACTCAAAAGAAAAGAATATAAGAAAGGATACAGCACAGTATAGCTTACTGGTATTAATGATGTTAACTACTCTGCATAAGTAACTAGAATTGCAAGAGATATACTTGAAGCAAGGAAAACTCACTGAAAATTGACTTGGCAAGACAATTTAACACTTTAATATTAAAAAAATCTTACTTTAGCTTGAATTAACTGCAAGGTGAGTTCTCTTTACTTTTAAATTTCAACAAAAAATTGCAACAAGAAATTAATAATTATATGCAAAAATAATTAAATAAAATTCAATAATGCTTATGGAAAGAGCAACAATCTGATGAAACAGATCACTAAAAAGGAGAATTACACAAAACAATTAAAATGATCACTGGCAATACTTGAAATACAGTTAATTCTTAAATCACTGAGAAAATTTCACTAGAGTATTACTTATTACTCTTGAAAGAATGACAAATTACTTGAACACATAAGTAAACACAATAAAAAATTATGAAAGCAAAATTGAATAGTGCAAAGTTAAATTGCACAAAATCAGTTTCAGGAATTATCAATAGTCAATAAAATTGCACTGGGGAAAAATTTTGCAACACAAGAAACAAAGATATTAGAAATTAACTAGTTTGAACACTCTTACTCTTAATTGCAAGCAAAGCAAGGTAACTCAATGAAACAATTACTGAAACAATTCACTAAGAACACTAACTTTAATCAAACTTAAGAGTGAACTTGTTCAAACAACACTTTAACATGAATAAAAAAATGAACAAGATATTTAACAAGAAAATAAGATAACACAGGAGCAGGAGTACAAATCGTCAAGGATAAATAACTGATGGACTTACAAATTCACAAAAAGTCATGGACTTGAACTTGAGATAATTAACTTAGCAGAAGAAATTAGTGTCTTCAATAACATTTATAACGGTAGTCTGCAAAGGTGAAACACATTAGCACTTTACAAAAATAAACAATTACACAGAACAATAATAAGGTGCAAAGGAAAAGGACACTGAATGCAACACAGGAGGAGGAGGTGTTGATTCACCGGGAATTCTCCCGGCCCGGGTCTTTACCAGATGGCGACCCGGCTCCGGCTCCCTGGCGTGGGAGTGTCAGAGACACATGTCTCCCATGGGAGGGGATACCCCTCATCGGCAGGACCAACTGGCCCCAGGCCTAGCCACATTCCCCACCAGCACGAGGCATGGAGGTAGATAGATGCTAGGCCTCTCTGGTCTGCCACCTTCCCTAACGGGAAGGACAGGCTTAAGAGCTGCAGATGGTAGCAAGCTCCAGCCTTGGCACCTACCCTGCCCTAGAAGGGCTGGGCATGGTGATCGACGAATGCAACACATAAGAATTAGTAAGGAAATATACTGGGAAAAAGTAAAATTACTTGGAGAAAAAAAAATATATGGTTACTGGGACAAGCAAAATTAATTACACAACAATAACAAACAAGGGTAAATGATTGAATAATAACTCTGGGATAGAACTCTTGATGGAACACAAGAATTAACACAGGGACAATACTGGGGAAGAAAAAAAAATATTTGAACACAGCAATAATAATAATGGAAATAACACAAGAGATAACTGATTTAAAATGCACACAATACTCAGTAAAACTATACTTACTGCAGATGTGGTAAAACACAATACTATTTAAATGAAATACGACACACTAATTAATCAGGGACGATACTAGGAAAATGCAAAATTAATGCAAGTAAAGAGTTTAACAATTAACACGGTCTATAATGAAATCACAAGTCCCAGGATAATACAAGGTTCACTATACTAATTGAGAACAATAACTCAACACTCGAAAATGTCTCTAATTATCTGAAAAAAAAAAATGTCTCTAGGCTGTAGAACGTAGTTAGCGATGATTGAAACTGGAGTGGGTGATGGTAGTGGAAATTGTTGTCGTCTGGCTGGCGTCGGCTGCTCTACTGCACTCTCGTGGATAATCTTGTAGAATTTGTGCTCAAATGGAGGATCCACATAGATATAGACTTTAATCGTTGGCACACTAGTAGGAAGGTCACAAAGTCTATCTTCACCTTACTATGTGGACCGAAACGATCGACGACAAACCCAAGAAATTGGGTGAAATAAGCAACACGTGTTTAATGGCGGTGTGTTTGCGTGGGTGGCTGGGTGAGTGGACTGGCCCGTGGTGAAGTCATGGCGTCACGATCGCTCTAGCTGGCTCCCACACTACACCACAAGTCTCTTGAATTTAATCTAGGGTTGCTTGGAACACACCCAGAATATTGTCACTCAGAAAGCGATACACTGGAGTACAAGTCGATAGGAAATACTGGGGACTCACGTGGCTTTGCTGGCTTACTTCTCAGTCAGCTGGGTTGGATGTCTTGGCTGCTTTAGACCTTTCACAGAGGTTGGCTGGCTTGGAATCTTGTAACAATTAGCTCAGCAAGGTGGAAAGCTGGCTTAAGGCTAGGCTGGCTTGGAAAGGTACAATGGCTTGGAATCTTGGCTTGGGCACAGAGCACTCTCCCCCCTCACACTGTCTTATCACCCGGGTCTTTCCCTCGTAGGTTTTAACAAATTACAGATAAGGCACTTAGCTGACCAGGAAATATTGTAGACAGGCTGACAAATGCTGCTCGGAGTTGGTAGCTGGGAGAGTCTGTAGGCCTACACACTGGCACTGTCTTGGTAGATTCTATCTCTCAATAAATCCGTAATCTATAAAATTACTGGCTCACAGCTGGCACCATTTATCATAAGGGGTTCTTGGAGATAAAGGTAGTCGAGGGAAACACTCGGATGGATGGTGAACGCGTATATTGAGTAAGTGAGGAAGGAGGTAGGCCCAGCACCTCTGTCTAGTTCTAAGCCTATGACGAGAATGAGAGAGATGCCTCTCTGAGCGCACACATGCGCAGGATTCATGACGTCATGGGTAGCAATGGACCTCACATATAAGGCTGGTCTTACAATATATACTACACAAGTATAGTACAATTAGTTCATATACTACACCAGTATAATACATACGTCCCTGTGACCCTTCCATTGGACCCCATTTTGGAACTGCCCAATATTATCAAGGCAGAGCGACTCACTGCCAAGGTGAACAAGGTACCCACCCGACAGGTACTGATTCACCACAAAGCCCCACTCCCCATGCACCTGGACCTCGGGGTCTGGGAAAGGTTCAAGACCCGGCCGTACCTGACAGGCCCACTGCAGTGCTTCAACTGTCAGGGGTTCAATCACATTGGAGCTACCTGCCAGTGAGGAAAGAGGTGTGGATTGTGGAGCAAGGCACACGACTCTAAGGACTGCATTGCTCTCCTCAAACAACCGACTGGCAAGATCTCTCGGCCGGAGCCCAAGTGTGCCATCTGCTCAAAGAGGCACCATGCCTGGAACCAGAGCTGTCCTGTGATGGTGCAGCACTGGCAGCATGTGCATCACCGGAACGGCTTGGCACCCATGGCACCGCTCAACCTCCGAACCGCCCAGCAACAGTCAGCATGGGCTCCAACCGCAGCACCACGGATGCCACAGATGGGCGATACCAGCGAGTTCCCAGCACTGGGCTCCCAGCAGATGCATCAGGGGGCAGTCAGTGGCTTGCAGCTGCACGGCCAACAACAAGGCCAGAGAGCAAGATGGCCGAGACAACAGAGTCACTGTGAACAGCGACCACAGGCCAGGAACACTGCCCAGCAGGCCCCTACTGGGCATCGTCAATCCATGCCATCCCACCAGCAAGCCTCTTCCCGAGGGCAGGCCCCTCCTGTGACCAAGCAGAGTCAAGCAGCGGCTCCCCGCCATGAGACCCGGAAGTCCATGGTCACTCCGGCCAGTCCCAGGGTGCACCCAGCTTATGCAGCAGCAGTGACGACAGACACTTAAACTTACCAACTGGCTCAGGCCCAACACGACGAGTCGTCCAGCCCAACGCCTACAGAGGTACTGGTAGACTCGTTTCCCACTCGACTGAAGAAAACCGTTGGGATCATCTCAGAGCTCCTCTCTCGCCTGCTGCTGTCAGCAGAGGACAGGGGCGCCTGCAGACAGCTCCTGTCGTGGATGCTAGGCATGGTCCTACTGGACAGGAAGGACTCAATGGAACTTCAAGCCATCATCCAAGAGTCCTTCCAGTGCGTGATGGAGGAGACCCCAGAGTCACCAACAACGGACGACGATGTGTCCCAGGCAGAGATGGAATCAGAAGGCTCCCTCTACACCCCTTGAAGATCCTCCAGTTGAACATTTGTGGGCTGCAGCGAAAAATTCACTTAGTGATTGAAGCTGCGGTTCAAGATGAGATCGATGTCTTCCTGCTCCAGGAGACACTTACCAAACCTCCACATCAACCACCACCACGTATCCCGGGATTCTCGGCTTACCTTCAGTGCCTGGAAGGCACCGGCAGGGGCATGGCAGTCTACGTCAGGAATACTATCCCTCACTCGATCTCCACTGACCCCATCGACTGCGGGGAGGGCGTGGAGGTACAGGACGTCACCTTACAACTTCCGGATGGACCTCTCATGGTTTACAACATATGAACCCTCGGCAGGCATATCCTCTTTAAATTTACTTATGTATTCTCTCATACACACACATTTATTTCACCAAGTGGATAGCCTCCTAACTAACCTCCCCTCCCCCATTTCCCAATTTCCATCTTACCCATCCTTCCCTTCCCCCCTCCGACGCTCAGGTCAAATCCAGCTCCGCTCCTTGAATTCAAGGGGTACACTCGCCTCCCTGGAGGGTCTTGTTGTGGCTGGGGATGTCAATGCCCACCACCCAATACATAATTCTGTCTCCCCCACCAACACAACAGGGAGGCACCTTGCGACTGTGTTGAAGGATGTTACGATTCGAACCTCAGTCTAGGGGCTGGTTACCTTCGTAACAATATCACTTTGAGATGAAACTTAAAATCTTATAAAATCAGGTAATAATGAGAGTTCAACAAGCCTTTTCTGTTTTTTATTTAAACCTTAAATGCTTATCTGAGGTATATAACAAGATCACTTGAATATCTCATAGTCCGATCTTTTTCAATCACATAAAATTAGAGTATGTATAAGAGCGCTTAATTTAACACTTCCCATAAAAATATAGTATTTACAAGAGCGCTTATAGTAACACTACAATCAGTGTCAATAGACACACAAACACTTTAGAGTCTATATATATACATCCGGTTAACATAGTTCTCTTGAGTATCACTTAGAAGATATTATAATACGTCACTGAACTTACAAAGAATTCCTACGATAATAATCCGATAGATTCTTAGCAACAGTTCCTCTAAAGGTAAGAGCGCTTAATCCAGAATATCGATGAAAAGCTGAGCCCTCTTTACCGAGCCAGAGGAAGGG
>WNWK01020052.1:0-36608 GCA_009830355.1 Cherax destructor | reverse complement strand
AGTCATGAAGATTGGGGAAGGGCAAAGAAGACCGCAGACGGAGTACAGCCTAGGGGGCCAGAGACTGCAAACCTCAATCAAGGAAAAGATCTTGGGGTGAGTATAACACCAGACACATCTCCTGAGGCGCACATCAACCAAATAACTGCTGCAGCATATGGGCGCCTAGCAAACCTAAGAACAGCATTCCGACATCTTAATAAAGAATCGTTCAGGACCCTGTACACTGTGTACGTTAGGCCCATATTGGAGTATGCAGCACCAGTTTGGAACCCACACCTAGCCAAGCATGTGAAGAAGCTCGAGAAAGTGCAAAGGTTTGCAACAAGACTAGTCCCGGAGCTAAGGGGTATGTCCTACGAGGGGAGGTTAAGGGAAATCGACCTGACGACACTGGAGGACAGGAGAGATAGGGAGACATGATAACAACATATAAGATACTGAGAGGAATTGACAAAGTGGACAGAGACAGAATGTTCCAGAGATGGGACACAACAACAAGGGGACACAGATGGAAGTTGAAGACTCAGATGAATCACAGAGATGTTAGGAAGTATTTCTTCAGTCACAGAGTTGTCGGGAAGTGGAATAGTTTAGGAAGCGATGTAGTGGAGGCAGGCTCTATACATAGCTTTAAGCAGAGGTATGATAAAGCTCATGGCGCAGGGAGAGTGACCCAGTAGCGGCCAGTGAAGAGGCGGGGCCAGGAGCTTTGACTCGACCCCTGCAACCACAACTAGGTGAGTACAACTAGGTGAGTACACGGTGACAGCAGTAAGACAAGAGAGAGAGGGGTGGGTAGTAGATTGCATTTTCTTGGACTGTAAGAAGGCGTTTGACACAGTTCCACACAAGAGATTAGTGCAAAAGCTGGAGGACCAGGCAGGGATAACAGGGAAGGCACTCCAATGGATCAGGGAATACCTGTCAGGAAGACAGCAGCGAGTCATGGTACGTGGCAAGGTGTCAGAGTGGGCGCCGGTGACGAGTGGGGTTCCACAGGGGTCAGTCCTAGGACCGGTGCTGTTTCTGGTATTTGTGAACGACATGACGGAAGGAATAGACTCTGAAGTGTCCCTGTTTGCAGATAATGTGAAGTTGATGAGAAGAATTCAATCGGACGAGGACCAGGCAGAGCTACAAAGGGATCTGGACAGGCTGCAAGCCTGGTCAAGCAATTGGCTCCTGGAGTTCAACCCCACCAAGTGCAAAGTCATGAAGATTGGGGAAGGGCAAAGAAGACCGCAGACGGAGTACAGTATAGGGGGCCAGAGACTACAAACCTCAATCAAGGAAAAAGATCTTGGGGTGAGTATAACACCAGGCACATCTCCTGAGGCGCACATCAACCAAATAACTGCTGCTGCATACGGGCGCCTAGCAAACCTAAAAACAGCATTCCGACATCTTAATAAAGAATCGTTCAGGACCCTGTACACTGTGTACGTTAGGCCCATATTGGAGTATGCAACACCAGTTTGGAACCCACACCTAGCCAAGCACGTGAAGAAGCTCGAGAAAGTGCAAAGGTTTGCAACAAGACTAGTCCCGGAGCTAAGGGGTATGTCCTACGAGGAGAGGTTAAGGGAAAACGACCTGACGACACTGGAGGACAGGAGAGATAGGGGGGACATGATAACGACATAAAATACTGAGAGGAATTGACAAGGTGGACAGAGACAGAATGTTCCAGAGATGGGACACAGCAACAAGGGGATACAGTTAGAAGTTGAAGACTCAGATGAATCACAGGGATGTTAGGAAGTATTTCTTCAGTCACAGAGTGGTCGGGAAGTGGAATAGTTTGGGAAGCGATGTAGTGGAGGCAGGTTGCATTCATAGCTTTAAGAAGAGGTATGATAAAGCTCATGGCGCAGGGAGAGTGACCCAGAAGCGGCCAGTGACCACAACTAAGTGAGTAC
The DNA here is from genome assembly GCA_009830355.1 of Cherax destructor. Taxonomy (NCBI): domain Eukaryota; kingdom Metazoa; phylum Arthropoda; class Malacostraca; order Decapoda; family Parastacidae; genus Cherax; species Cherax destructor. The sequence goes on along the minus strand of WNWK01020052.1, from coordinate 34,686 downwards.
ACATACACTGGGCACTGGAGGACAGGAATCAGGGGAGACATGATAAAAACATGCAAGTTTCACAGAGGAATTTATAGGGTAGTCAGGAACAGCTGATTTAGAGGTGGTAAACAAGTACTTGAGGGCACAGCTGGAAGTTAAAGACGCAGGTGAGCCACGGGGATGTCAGGAAGTATATCATAGATTTTCTTGAGCTCTCCATTTTCCTTCTTCACCCACATCATCTGATCCTTCACTGTAGTCTCCCAGCTGATATGACTGTGAAGCAGCTGTGGTACAGGCTTTCCCCCTGCTGCTGTGTCAGTCACTGTAGTCTCCCAACTGATATGACTGTGAAGCCGCTGTGGTACAGGCTTTCCCCCTGCTGCTGTGTCAGTCACTGTAGTCTCCCAGCTGATGTGACTGTGAAGCAGCTGTGGTACAGGCTTTCCCCCTGCTGCTGTGTCAGTCACTGTAGTCTCCCAGCTGATGTGACTGTGAAGCAGCTGTGGTACAGGCTTTCCCCCTGCTGCTGTGTCAGTCACTGTAGTCTCCCAGCTGATGTGACTGTGAAGCAGCTGTGGTTCAGGCTTTCCCCCTGCTGCTGTGTCAGTCACTGTAGTCTCCCAGCTGATGTGACTGTGAAGCAGCTGTGGTACAGGCTTTCCCCCTGCTGCTGTGTCAGTCACTGTAGTCTCCCAGCTGATGTGACTGTGAAGCAGCTGTGGTACAGGCTTTCCCCCTGCTGCTGTGTCAGTCACTGTAGTCTCCCAGCTGATGTGACTGTGAAGCAGCTGTGGTACAGGCTTTCCCTCTGCTGCTGTGTCAGTCACTGTAGTCTCCCAGCTGATGTGACTGTGAAGCAGCTGTGGTACAGGCTTTCCCTCTGCTGCTGTGTCAGTCACTGTAGTCTCCCAGCTGATGTGACTGTGAAGCAGCTGTGGTTCAGGCTTTCCCTCTGCTGCTGTGGCAGTCACTGTAGTCTCCCAGCTGATGTGACTGTGAAGCAGCTGTGGTACAGGCTTTCCCCCTGCTGCTGTGGCAGTCACTGTAGTCTCCCACCTGATGTGACTGTGAAGCAGCTGTGGTACAGGCTTTCCCCCTGCTGCTGTGTCAGTCACTGTAGTCTCCCAGCTGATGTGACTGTGAAGCAGCTGTGGTACAGGCTTTCCCTCTGCTGCTGTGTCAGTCACTGTAGTCTCCCAGCTGATGTGACTGTGAAGCAGCTGTGGTTCAGGCTTTCCCTCTGCTGCTGTGGCAGTCACTGTAGTCTCCCAGCTGATGTGACTGTGAAGCAGCTGTGGTACAGGCTCTCCTCTGCTGCTGTGTCAGTCACTGTAGTCTCCCAGCTGATGTGACTGTGAAGCAGCTGTGGTTCAGGCTTTCCCTGCTGCTGTGTCAGTCACTGTAGTCTCCCAGCTGATGTGACTGTGAAGCAGCTGTGGTACAGGCTTTCCCTGCTGCTGTGTCAGTTACTGTAGTCTCCCAGCTGATGTGGCTGTGAAGCAGCTGTGGTTCAGGCTTTCCCCTGCTGCTGTGTCAGTCACTGTAGTCTCCCAGCTGATGTGACTGTGAAGCAGCTGTGGTACAGGCTTTCCCCCTCCTGCTGTGTCAGTCACTGTAGTCTCCCAGCTGATGTGACTGTGAAGCAGCTGTGATACAGGCTTTCCCTCTGCTGCTGTGTCAGTCACTGTAGTCTCCCAGCTGATGTGGCTGTGAAGCAGCTGTCGTACAGGCTTTCCCTCTGCTGCTGTGTCAGTCACTGTAGTCTCCCAGCTGATGTGACTGTGAAGCAGCTGTGGTACAGGCTTTCCCCCTGCTGCTGTGTCAGTCACTGTAGTCTCCCAGCTGATGTGACTGTGAAACAGCTGTGGTGCAGGCTTTCCCCCTGCTGCTGTGTCAGTCACTGTAGTCTCCCAGCTGATGTGACTGTGAAGCAGCTGTGGTACAGGCTTTCCCCCTGCTGCTGTGGCAGTCACTGTAGTCTCCCACCTGATGTGACTGTGAAGCAGCTGTGGTGCAGGCTTTCCCCCTGCTGCTGTGTCAGTCACTGTAGTCTCCCACCTGATGTGACTGTGAAGCAGCTGTTGTACAGGCTTTCCTCTGCTGCTGTGTCAGTCACTGTAGTCTCCCACCTGATGTGACTGTGAAACAGCTGTCGTACAGGCTTTCCCTCTGCTGCTGTGTCAGTCACTGTAGTCTCCCAGCTGATGTGACTGTGAAGCAGCTGTGGTACGGCTTTCCCCTGCTGCTGTGTCAGTCACTGTAGTCTCCCAGCTGATGTGACTGTGAAACAGCTGTGGGCAGGCTTTCCCCTGCTGCTGTGTCAGTCACTGTAGTCTCCAGCTGATGTGACTGTGAAGCAGCTGTGGTACAGGCTTTCCCCTGCTGCTGTGGCAGTCACTGTAGTCTCCCACCTGATGTGACTGTGAAGCAGCTGTGGTACAGGCTTTCCCTCTGCTGCTGTGTCAGTCACTGTAGTCTCCCAGCTGATGTGACTGTGAAGCAGCTGTGGTTCAGGCTTTCCCCTGCTGCTGTGTCAGTCACTGTATTCTCCCAGCTGATGTGACTGTGAAGCAGCTGTGGGTCAGGCTTTCCCCTGCTGCTGTGTCAGTCACTGTAGTCTCCCAGCTGATGTGACTGTGAAGCAGCTGTGGTACAGGCTTTCCCCTGCTGCTGTGTCAGTCATGTAGTCTCCCAGCTGATGTGACTGTGAAGCAGCTGTGGTTCAGGCTTTCCTCTGCTGCTGTTGCAGTCACTGTAGTCTCCCACCTGATGTGACTGTGAAGCAGCTGTGGTACAGGCTTTCCCTCTGCTGCTGTGTCAGTGTGCAACCACAACCACCTGCAACCACCACCTGGAACCACAACCACCTAGTTGTGGTTGAAGGGGTCGATTCATTGCTCCTGGCCCGGCCCCTTTCCGCTGGTCCCTACTAGGTCCACTCTCCCTTCCCCATGAGCTTTATCGAACCTCTTCTTAAAGCTATGTATGGATGCTGCTTCCACTACATCACTCTCCTGATTGTTCAACTTCCTAACAACTCTGTGACTGATAAAATGCTTCCTAAAATCCCTGTGATTCATCTGTGTTTCCATTTCGTGCTGTGACACCTTGTTGCCGAGTCCCATTTCTGAAACTTTCTGTCCTTATCCACCTTGTCAATTCCTCTCAGTATTTTATATGTCGTTATCATGTCCTCCCTATCCCTCCTGTCCTCCAGTGTCGTCAGATTGATTTCCCTTAACCTCTTCTCTTACGGCATACCCCCTAGCTCCGGAACTAGTCTTGTTGAAAACCTTTGCACTTTGCATTGTGTGTATATACTGGTTGCAGAGGTCGAGTCTCAGCTTCTTACCTCACCTCATCACTGACAGCTACTGGATTCACGTTCTCCTGGCTTCGAGAACCTTATCATACCTCTTCATACTCCCCAGCTTGCATGTAAAACCAGTTATTATCAATAAAATGTATTTTTTGACAATATTTCCCATAATAAATAATGTAAATCCAATTAATCCGTTCTGGACACCCAAAAGTATTAACAAAAAAATAAATTTTACGGAGAATAACTGTGGTTTTTACATGCAAGCTGGGGAGTAAGAAAACCGGGGTTCCATTGTATATATATATATATATATATATATTTTTTTTTTTCAACAAGTTGGCCGTCTCCCACCGAGGCAGGGTGACTCAAAAAGAAAGAAAATCCCCAAAAAGAAAATACTTTCATCATCATTCAACACTTTCACCACACTCATACATAATCACTCATACAGTCACTGCAGAGGAGCTGAGATACGACAGCTGAGAATTGTCCCTCCCAGCTGTCACTATCCCAGACCCCTCCTTTAAAGTGCAGGCATTGTACTTCCCATTTCCAGGACTCAAGTCCAACTAAATCAATTAACTGGTTTCCCTGAATCCCTTCACAAAATGTTACCCTGCTCACACTCCAACAGATCGTCATGTCCCAAAAACCATTCGTCTCCATTCACTCCTATCTAACACGCTCACATGCTTGCTGGAAGTCAAGCCCTTCGCCCACAATACCTCCTTTACCCCTTCCCTCCAACCTTTTCTGGGACGACCCCTACCCCGCCTTCCTTCCCCAACAGATTTATACGCTCTCCAAGTCATTCTACTTTGATCCATTCTCTCTAAATGACCAAACAACCTCAACAACCCCTCTTCAGCCCTCTGACAAATACTTTTAGTAACTCCACACCTTCTCCTAATTTCCACATTCGGAATTTTCTGCATAATATTTACACCACACATTGCCCTTAGACAGGACATCTCCACTGCCTCCAGCCTCCTCCTCGCTGCAGCATTTGTAACCCATGCTTCACACCCATATAAGAGTGTTGGTACCACTATACTTTCGTACATTCCCTTTTTGCCTCCATGGATAACATTTTTGTCTCCACAGATACCTCAACGCACCACTCACCTTTTTCCTTCATCAATTCTATGGTTAACCTCATTCTTCATAAACCCATCCCTGACACGTCAACTCCCAAATATCTGAAAACATTTACTTCTTCCATAATCCCTCTCTCCAATGTGATATCCAATTTTCTTTATTTAAATCGTTTGATCCCTCATCACCTTACTCTTATCTATGTTTACTTTTAACTTTCTACCTTTCACACTCTCCCAAACTCGTCCACTAACCTTTGCAACTTTTCTTTAGAATCTCCCATAAGCACAGTATCATCAGCAAAAAGTAACTGTGTCAACTCCCATTTTGCATTTAATTCTCCATAATTTAATCCCACCCCTCTCCCCAACACCCTAGCATTTACTTCTTTTACAACCCCATCTATAAATATATTAAACAACCATGGTGGCATTAAACATCCCTGTCTAAGACCTACTTTTACCGGGAAGTAATCTCCCTCTCTCCTACACACCCTAACCTGAGCCTCACTATCCTCATAAAAACTCTTTACAGTCTTCAGTAACTTACTACCTATTCCATACACTTGCAACATTTGCCACATTGCTCCCCTATCCATTCTACCATATGCCTTTTCTAAATCCATAAATGCAATAAAAACTTCTCTACCTTTATCTAAATACTGTTCACATATATGCTTCACTGTAAACACTTGATCTACACATCCCCTACCCCCTCTAAAGCCTCCTTGCTCATCTGCAATCCTACTCTCTGTCTTACCTCTAATTCTTTCAATAATAACCCTGCCATACACTTTACCTGGTATACTCAGTAAACTTATTCCCTATAATTTTTACACTCTCTTTTATCCCCTTCCCTTTATATAAAGGAACTATACATGCTCTCTGCCAATCCTAGGTCCTTCCCTCTTTCATACATTTATTAAACAAAAATACCAACCACTCCAGCACTATATCCCCTGCTTTTAACATTTCTGTCATGATTCCGTCAATTCCCGCTGTTTTACCCCTTTCATTCAACGTAATGCCTCACGCACCTCCCCCACACTCACATCCTGCTCTTCTTCACTCCTAAACGATGTTGTACCTCCCTGGCCAGCACATGAAATTACCGCCTCCCTTTTTCATCGACATTTAAAAGTTCCTCAAAATATTCCGCCATCTACCAATACCTCCAGCTCCCCATCTACTAACTCCCTACTCTGTTTTTAACTGACAAATCCATTCGTTCCCTAGGCTTTCTTACCTTGTTTATCTCACTCATAAAATTTTTCTTGTTTTCAGCAAAATTTCTTTGACAGAGCCTCTCCCATTCTTTCATCTGCTCTTCTTTTGCACTCTCTCACCACTCTCTTCACCTTTCTTTTACTCTCCATATACTCTGTTCTTCTATTAACACTTCTGTTTTGTAAAAACCTCTCATAAGCTACCTTTTTCTCTTTTATCACACCCTTTACTTCTTCATTCCACCACTCACTCCTCTTTCCTCCTGCACCCACCCTCCTATAGCCACAAACTTCTGCCCCACATTCTAATACTGCATTTTTAAAACTATCCCAACTCTCTTCAACCCCCACTACTCATCTTGCACTAGCCCACCTTCCTGCCAATAGTTGCTTATATCTCAACCTAACTTCCTCCTCCCTTAGTCTATACACTTTTACCTCTCTCTTACTTGCTGTTGCCATTTTCTTTTTGTCCCATCTACCTTTTACTCTAACTGTAGCTACAACCAAATAATGATCTGATATATCCGTTGCCCCTCTATAAACATGTACATCCTGAAGCCTACTCATCAACCTTTTATCCACCAAAACAAAATCCAACAAACTACTTTCCTTACGTGCTATATCATACCTTGTATATTTATTTATCCTCTTTTTCATAAAATATGTATTACTTATTACCAAACCTCTTTCTACACATAGCACAATTAATGGTTCCCCATTTACATTTACCCCTGGCACCCCAAATTTACCTACTACTCTGTCCACAACATTTTTACCCACTTTAGCATTAAGATCCCCAACCACAATTACTCTCTCACTTGGTTCAAAACTCCCCACACACTCACTCAACATTTCCCAAAATCTCTCTCTCTCCTCTACACTTCTCTCTTCTCCAGGTGCATAAACACTTACTATAACCCACTTTTCACATCCAGCCTTCATTTTACTCCACATAATCCTTGAATTTATACATTTATATTCCTTCTTTACCTGCCATAACTGATTATTCAACATTATTGCCACTCCTTCTTTAGCTCTAACTCTATTTGAAGCCCCTGATCTAATCCCATTTATTTCTCCCCACTGAAACTCTCCTACCCCCTTCAGCTTTGTCTCACTTAAAGCCAGGACATCCAGCTTCTTTTCATTCATAACAACTACAATCATCTCTTTCTTATCATTCGCACAACATCCACGCACATTCAAACATCCCACTTTGACGGTTTTCTTCTTCTTCTTTTTAGTAAGCTATACAGGAAAAGGGGTTACTAGCCCATTGTTCCCGGCATTTTAGTTGACTTTTACAACACGCATAGCTTACGGAGGAAAGATTCTTATTCCACTTCCCCATGGATATGAAAGGAAAAGCAATAAGAACAAGAACTATTAAGATAAAATCAAAGAAAACTCAGATGAGTGTGTATACAATAAACGTGTACATGTTTGCGTAGTGTGACCTAAGTGTAAGTAGAAGTAGCAAGACGTACCTGAAATCTTGCATGTTTATGAGACAGAAAAAGACACCAGCAATCCTACCATCATGTAAAACAGTTTCAGGTTTCTGTTTCACAGTCACCTGGCAGGATGGTAGTACCTCCTGGGTGGTTGCTGTCTACCAACCTACTACCTATAATATATATATATATATATATATATATATATATATATATATATATATATATATATATATATATATATGTATATATTAGGGAGGTACCACCTTTGGAACTGTCCTGGGAACCTTCATCCTCAGAGAAAAGAATAAACTTGCTTCAAGAAAAACTCAAGCAGCTTCAGGGAGAACCTTGAAAATTGTTTTCTCCTACCACCCCCTATATTCTATGTAGACTTTACTTAAAGACAAAATACATTGACAAAAATACATTAGGGAGTAGAACAACATACATAACATCTCAGAGCAACATCTCGAATACTTCGCCCAGCTCCCCGGCAGTGGGCCCCGTGTCTAGAATGCTGCAGGCATTTTCCCTCTGGATCGCAACACTGAGTCTCTGAAAGAGAAAGCTGGACGCCCTGTGATCCTTGGTTTCTATGATGAATTTTTCACCCAGCTCTTTGAGGAACTTAAGAGCACACTGGCCCATGCTCCAAGGGTCTCCGACCCTATTGGGATGAAGTTATAGCATGGGGAAAGGACTTCATATTTGCAGGTCTTCTGGGTCTTCCTGTGGCTGGCAGCTCCACCCCCTTCAATTACGGAGTATGACAAGTAGGTGTCTGCCAATGCTGCAGCACATTTGTAGTCCCAGGCAATCTGCTTACCATCCTTCCAGGGTAGCATAGTGGCTCCATCAGGACGCATTTGACTTCCTTCAGACCTCTGTACTTGGGGTTCCCGCTGAGCTGGGCAACGGGCTGTGGCGAGGTTTTTCTTTATGATGTCGTTGACCTCCTCATGTCTAGCATATTTCCCTTCTGATTTGTGACACACGAGGCCATGAAGTCCGAATTGATCAGCCGTCGCCCTGCCGCAAATACACCTATGTTCGGTGAGTATGGGGGCGGCTAGGCGAAGCGCAACACCAATCCGAATTTCCTGTGGGTCGAGTCGAGTGCCCAGAGAGGAAATGGGAACAGCTAGAAGGAAATCTCCTGAATGTGGAGCCTTTACCGCAAAGAGACAAGCTTTGAACTTTCCTGAAGCGTTGGTGAGCAGTGTGTTGGCGATTTTTTTCATGATCTGTTTGTCCCAGTAGGACTGTTTGTGCTCTTTGGGAGGAGCTGGTCTACTGGAGGAGTCGGCAAGGGTGTTCCACCCCCGACCGTATCCAACAAAAGCAGGGTGGCCCAAAAAGAAAAACAGTTTCTCTTTAACTTTCGTTATGTATACAGGAGAAGGCGTTACTAGCCCCTTGCTCCCGGCATCTTAGTCTCTTCTTACGACACGCATGGCTTACAGAGGGAGAATTCTGTTCCACACAAACATACATACATACATATATATATATATATATATATATATATATATATATATATATATATATATATATATATATATATATATATATATATATATATATATATATATATATATATATATATATATATATATATATATATCGTGCCGAATATGTAAAATTTGCAATTTTGGCTTAAATAGCAATGCTCTTCTTGCCGAATAAGGCAAGCGAAAATTTGTGTATGCAATAATTTAGCAAAAATCATTCTGAACCTAACAAAAAAAATCGTTGTGTTTGTTTATTATTAAATTATTGTAAACTTATCTAAAATATACCCAACAGGACCTACATTACTCAGGAGGAAAAGGCACAGCCAGGACATAAGCCTATGAAAGACAGGCTAACTTTGATGCTGTGTGCCAATGCCAGTGGTGATTGCAAAGTGAAGCCTTTACTGGTGTATCTTTTTGAAAATCCCCGAGTGTTTGGCAGATGCGGTGTCAGCAAGTCTAACTTGTGTGTGATGTGGAAGTCTAACAAAAAGGCTTGGGTCATAAAGGACATTTTCTTAGATTGGTTCAATGAAGTGTTTGGCCCCAGTGTGAAGAAATATCTATTGGACAATAATTTGCCACTTAAGTGCCTCCTGATAATGGACAATGCTCCTTGTCATCCTCCAAACTTGGTAGAGAAAATTGTGGAGGAGTTTAAATTCATCAAAGTGAAGTTCTTGCCCCCTAATACCACTCCTCTCCTCCAGCCCATGGACCAGCAGGTCATTTCCAACTTTAAAAACTCTATACCAAAGCAATGTTTCAAAAGTGCTTTGATGTGACCACAGACATGAACATAACCCTAAGAGAATTTTGGAAAAAACATTTCCATATGCTGCATTGTGTACACCTTATAGGTAAGGCTTGGGAGGGAGTGACTACCAGGACTTTGAACTCTGCCTGGAGAAAATTGTGGCCAGACTGTGTCCTAGAGAGGGATTTTGAAGGTTTTGGGGCTGAGCCTCAGAACCCTGAGCCTGAGCCTGAGCCTGTTTTGGAAGAAATTGTGGAATTGGGCAAGTCTTTGGGGTTAGAGGTGAGTGGTGAGGATGTGGAACAGTTGGTGGAGGAGCACAAGGAAGAGCTAACCACTGAAGATCTGCAAGAGCTTCAACAGCAACTGGAACAAGAAAGCAGAGGTCAGGACAATGGTTCAGAGGAGGAGGAGGAGGTGGAACAAAAAGGGAAGAATGTGCCTTCTTCAAGGATTAGGAGATCTGTGCCAAATGGAGTGATGTGCAAGCATTTATGGATGAATATCACCCTAACCATGCTGTTGCAGGCCGTGCTGGCAACCTGTACAATGACACTGTGGTGTCCCACTTCAGGGATGTTTTAAAGAATCGCCAGACACAGATCTCCTGGACAAATTTGTTGTTAGAAAGAGGTCCAGTGACTCTCAAGCTGGTCCTAGTGGCATTCAAAGAAAAGGGAAGTAACCCCAGAAAAGGACTTGGTACCTGCAGTGTTAATGGAAGGATTCCCCTTCCAAACACTAGCATACTACTCCACCTTCTCCCTCCTCACTTCCTCCACACATCAACAACTCTTCAATAAATGTAAGTGACATGTTATTGTAAAATATTTGCATGTATTTATGTATTCTTTATTCAATTCTGTATTATTTAATGTCCAAAAGTTCTAAAAATATTTTATTTAACTACTTTTGGAAGTCTTGGACGGATTAAATTTATTTCCATTATTTCTTATGGGGAAAATTGATTCGTGTTACGTTTGTTTCGTCTTAAGAAATGACCTCTCTGACGGATTAAAAACGTAAGTCGAGGTACCACTGTATTTAGTTGGATTAGGCTACATTAAATTGTGCTTGTTATAATAAGGTTAGGTAAGTTTTCAAAGGTTCTTTTGGTACATTTTTTTTAATTTTTATAATAATAAATTAATAATAAATCTTAAAACATATAAGAGAAAATTTTAGAAAGGACTTAATTTTAAATGAGTTCATGCTAATTGACCACGACATATAGTATATGGATCCTGCCTTTACCACCACACTGTTCAGATCGTCCCACTTTCTGACCACTTTAAGGCTGAAGAGCTTCTTCCTAACATTCTTGTGACTCAGCTATACAGCTTTAACCTCTCAATCTGCTGCTGTTCATCCAATCAAAACCTCTCAGTATTTTTGTGTTATTATCATATCGTTCCAACTCCGTCATTATGTCATCAGGTTTAGCTTCCTTAATCTCCTCTCTGGTTTGTTGATCTGCTTGATCAGGTGTGTCTCTGTACCCATGTTACATACTACAACAGTGACCTGACATATGGCATGCACAGAGGCCTGACATGTCATGTACAGTGGCCTGACATGTCGTGTACAGTGGGCTGACATATGTCATGTACAGTGGCCTGACATGTCATGTACAGTGGCCTGACATGTCATGTACAGTGGCCTGACATGTAGTGTACAGTGACCTAACATGTCATGTACAGTGGCCTGACATATGTCATGCACAATGGCCTGACATGTCATGTACAGTGGCCTGACATATGTCATGTACAGTGGCCTGACGTCATTTACAGTGACCTGACATGTCATGTACAGTGGCCTGACATGTCATGTACAGTGGCCTGACGTCATTACAGTGACCTGACATGTCATGTACAGTGGCCTGACATGTCATGTACAGTGGCCTGACATGTCATGTACAGTGGCCTGACATGTCATGTACAGTGGCGTGACATATGTCATGTACAGGGGCCTGACATGTCATGTACAGTGGTCTGATATATGTCATGTACAGTGGCCTGACATGTCATGTACAGTGGCCTGACATGTCATATACAGTGACCTGACACGTCATGTACAGTGGCCTGACATGTTATGTACAGTGGCCTGACATATCATGTATAGTGGCCTGACATGTCAGCTTGCTTAGGTTCCTGAAAATTAATCTTAGATTTGTCATATATGCGTTTGTTGCAGCAGTTATTCAGGTGATGTGCGTCTCAGGTAATATGCTTGGTACAATGCTCACCCCATGGTCCTCCTCCTTGAGTGAGGTTTGCAGCCTTTGTCCCCCAAAACCTGTACTCTGCGGTCTTTGTCCTTCCCCAATCTTCATAGCTTTGCAGTTGCTGAGGTTAAATTCTAAAAGTCACCTGTCATTGCAGGTTGTTCAGATTAATTTGTAGTCGTTCTTGGTCCTGATCTGTTTGTATTCTCTTCATTAGTTACTCATCATCTGTAAACAGGTATACTTTTGACTATTTCGTCTGCCATGTCATTAAAGTATATAAGTAATAGGACCAACATTGATCCTTGTGGAACACCACTCGTCCGTTCTGAGACCTCTTCTTGGGCACTCACTCTTTCCTTCTTATTAACTATTCCCTGATCTATTGCAGTGCCTTCCCTGTTTATCCTACCTGCTTCTCTAGCTTTTGTCCTAGTCTCTTGTGCCGGACTGTGTCAAATGCCTTCTCAAAGTCCATATATATACAACCTACCCATCCCCCTCTCTCTCTCCCGCTTCTCTTCAGTTAATTTGTCGCTGAACACTATTAGGTTTGTGAGACAGGATTTACCATCTCTGAAGCAGTGTTGGTTTTTGTTTCATGAACTCACAAGTACTCCACCATAACCTTACATACTATGCATATCAGTGATACTGGTCTGTAGATTAACCATACCTGTCTCTCTCTTTTCTTGAATACTGGAGCTACTTTTTGATGTGCATGTTTGTGTTCACCTAGTTGTGGTTGCATACACAAAAGGTACAGGAACAAGGCACAGAAGAAGAATTAACAGGAGTACATCTAGAGTTATATCTGCAATTGACTTATCTGTTGGAAATTTAAGAAATTTGTTAGGATGTCTAGTACGAGAGAGAGAGAGAGAGAGAGAGAGAGAGAGAGAGAGAGAGAGAGAGAGAGAGAGAGAGAGAGATTACCTATTTGTAATTACACATTCAACCCATCCTCTTAAAATCAAGGTGTATTTCTCACTAATAATTTACAGCATATTTTACGATTTATGTTATTTAGATTTGGCTAGGCTTGGTTAGGTTTGGCTAGACTTAGATAGGTTTGGGTAGGCTTATTTAGGTTTGACTGGGCTTAGTTAGGTTCGGCTGGGCTTGGTCAGGTTTAGCTAGGCTTGATTACGCTAGGTTAAGCTTAAGTATGTTAGATTATCCTCAATAAATAAAAAAATACTAATTATAATAATTATTATATAGACGAGCTCACAAGAAATATCTAAATCACTAATCAATGTTTATGTCTCGTTAAATAGTTACCCACTTAGCAACAATGGAATGCTGTCAGTTATCAAGAGGATAGGATCATCTCTTTGTAACTACACCGTGAACTATGCTCCTGGTGTCCTGTCTTCTGTAAACCATACCACGGGAGGGGTTAGAACCCGCGATCAAAGGGTCCTAAAACTCCAGATTGTAACTTTTTTGGCTAATTTTTTTTCATATTTCAAATAGTTGTATTACTTACCACTACACATACATGAAGTAGTTATAATCATAGCCATAATTTTTAAAGTGGTGGACCGGTAAGCCAGCGGAAGGCCTCGGTCAGATGACCAAAAGCTCCAGCGGCGGGTCATCATATGACTAAGACCCGCGTCAGGAAACGCTTCTCCTGTGTCCTGACACATCTTACCTAACCTAACCTATTTACCACTTCCTCTTTAATACATTTCATTAGTCATATACTTTGTGAAGAAAACATAATTCTTGTATCCCATCGTCTCCACTTTCTTTCATCAATTAACATTTGTGGCTTTTTGTTGTCCCTGTTGCTGGCACTAACAAGTCTTGTTGATCTATTCTTTCACATCCGTGTATGACCTTATGTGGTCATGATATCTTATCTTTCAGCTGTGATAACCATCTTCTAGCTCTTCTCTTGACTTAACTAACTTATCCACATATGTTCACAGGTGCGGCACTCAACACCTGCTGAGTGGACCACTTTTGTCCAAACATATATTGTAAATATCTCTTTCAATAGTTCCTAATCAACATATTTGAAAGATATTTTGCATCCGGTGACAATTTTCTTTCTGTTATGATCTCTTGATTCCACTCTATGTCTAATACCGTCAGTATTTTGTTACACAATTTATGTTTTTCATGTGATGCAAATTTGCTTACTCACATTTCTATCACATGGCATTTATCTACGCTTAATTCCAGCATCCATCCATCACATCATTTTAATTAGTTTATTCTGTAGCGATTTACAGTCACTTTTAATATTTATTTTACATAAGACTTTTCTGCATCATATACGAACATATTCATATACTGGAGTTTTATATTTCTCTCTGGTAAGTCATACATTAAGATTCAAAGGATTATTAGAGTAAGTACGGACAATACACACCCGGACCCTTGTGACACCCCACTCGTGACGTTCACCCATGAGGACATTCTTCCTGAAAATCTCTCATCCCGTGTAATTACTGGCATTGTATTCCTCATGTTTCTTGCACTTCCAAATTAATCTTTGGGAATTCTGTTTAAAGATTGTTCAAAGTCTAGATAAATAAAATTAGCCCATCCATTTCTTTTATGAACAATTTCCTTGACTGTTGTAATAGCCTAATTAATTATATAACATGAATATACAGACAGGAAACAGAATTAGTTACTAGGCAATAAGTTTTTGCTATCTACAGATTTTATCCACTTTTAAGTAATGGCTTATTCCAAAATTTTTACAATAACACTTGTCAGCGATACTGGTCAATAGTTTAAAAGAGTTTTCCTGTCTCCTTTTTATCAGATACTTGTTCAGTGTGTCATCTCCCATCTGTGTGCTAATTTATCCTCTCGTAGGGAAATCGCAGACATTTTACAAAGTGGATATCTTAACTCTTCTCCAGATTCTGTTAGAACCCTTGATGATATTTCGTCTTGTTCTATTACTATTTTTCTTTTTTATTATTCTTAAGTAATTTCTTCTCTTTCGTCTTAATTATTTCGACATCTTTAATCTTACACATCTGTTTAAGATTCAGATCCCTTTTATCTAGAATTTCTTTTATTGTAAACACATTTTCTCCTCAATTTCAATGAATTAGTCATTGTTCTTAAGTATTTGCATTTTGCCTACTCTTACAAACTTGAATAAAAGGCTTGGTTCTAAATTGCTTTTATTTACAATATATTTGTCGAAGTTTCTTCCTCTTTCTTACATTTGTATATTTATTTCTGTCGTGTTTGAGTCTGGTAAATTTCTTAGCATGTGATCTAAATTGGTTGAGAGATTATTTTTAACATAGCTCTCCAGTAACTTATTTCTTAATGGAACAAACTATTTGATTCCACTTTCATGTATATTGTTGTTGATTCGCCGGTACTCTCCCGGCCCGGGTCTTTTCCGGATGGTGACCAGGCCTTGGCTCCCTGTCTTGGGAGTGGTTTGAGACCTATGTCTCCCATGGGAGGAGGTATAAGTACCCCCTCATAACTGGGATCAACTGTCCCCAGGCCTAGCCACGTTCCCCGCCCTCACGGGGCTCGTAGGGAAAAGCTAGGCGTCTCTGGTCTGCCATCTTCCCTGCCCCAGGAAGCTAATGGGAATGGCAGTCTTGTTAGCAGCAGGTGGTAGCAAGCTCTGGCTCAGGCACCTACCCTTCCCTAGAAGAGCCGGGCATGGTGTCTTGTCTTAAAGTGATGTATAGGAGGAGGAGGAGGTGTTGATTCACTGGGAATGCTCCCGTCCCGGTCTTTACCAAATGGCGACACGGCTCCGGCTCCCTGTCGTGGGAGTATCAGAGACCTATGTCTCCCATGGGAGGGGGTACAAGTACCCCCTCAGCGGCGGGACCAACTGGCCCCAGGCCTAGCCACATTCCCCACCAGCACGAGGCAGGTAGGTAGATAGATGCTAGGCCTCTCTGGTCTGCCACCTTCCCGCCCCAAGGAGGCTGACGGGAAGGGCAGGCTTGCGAGCCGCAGATGGTAAGCAAGCTCCAGCCTGGCACCTACCCTGCCCTAGAAGGGCTGGGCATGGTGATCGAAAAAAGTGATGTATATTACATACTTGTTTGTATAAATTATTTATTTAACCCTTGTAATTACATCTCATATATTTTATGTAAAATACAGTCTTAATACAAAAAATTAATCAACACCTCCACATCTCTCAATGTCATTTTTCCTGTCCATTTTTACCTTTCCCCCTCTCTCTCTCCGTCCTCATTTTCCCACTTTTTTCACCAATCTTTTCTCCTCTTTTCTTGCCTCACTGTTTTTCCCCATCATTTCTTCTTTCTCCATGGTAAGTCACTATCACTGGAGCCGTGACCAATAAGGCGAGAGCTTCATCATTTACCTCAAGACATGAAAAATGTTACTGAGGCAAAAAAAAGGTGTTTGGTGTCGATTGTGGCTGGGAGGAGGAAGAGGGGACAGGAGGTGGAGAAGAAGGGGGATGAGAAGAAGGAGAAGAAGGAGGAGGAGGAGGTGGTGGAGTCATTAGTCAGTTTCCTCACCAAAAAATACAGAGCCCGTCTCCGCACCGTCCATATCTTACAACGGTAAACACCCACATTTACAAAGTTTGTCTCCCTGAAAGCTTTAAGCATAGGTGGAATATTTTATAGTTCACAGTTTTTTCTTATAGCGACGAATTTACGGGACAAAAGCTGATATTTTTACCTCAGATCATTTGAAGGTCAAGGCCTGTCTAAGGTATACCTCTACTAACTAGAATTCGACCCACAACAGTCGCTAAAACTTGGGTACCTAATTACTACTAAATAAGCAGAGGTAATAAGTGTAATGAAATAGGTCCTAAGTCTCCACCAACCCTCAGAGGATCGAACCAGGTCTATCGCTGAGTCCCAGGTATCTATTGTGCCTTTTCTGTGAAAACTACCAGTGTTAATATCATTTTAAAAGTGCAAAGGAAATTTATGCTATATTATACTGATGTACTAGTGACATCCCTCGAGGATTTGTTGTAATATCATTTTAATGATATTTCACATGGGTACCTCAATAGTACCTGGATGTTGAAGATTTGATTCGAGTAAGAAGAGGCAGTCATCAGTAAATTAGCAAATTAGGACATACACAGCCCACAGGTAGAGGTAGGTACTGTACCTGTGGTAATTCAAACCTGCCACTAAGAAACATCAGATTTGAAGCTAAACTGAAGAAACATTTTCTTATTATCTCAGAAAAACAAACTCTAAAACACAGCTGTCAGCGAAGCTGACACAGCTGAAGCTGTCAGCGTTGAAGAGTTAAGAACTAATTTTCCCAATTTCTTCACAAAAATAGCAAATTGGGCATCAAAAGGCCAAAATAAATCGAAACTTTTCTATCAGTAAGATTGTCCACCTTTTAAGAAAGCCGGCAAATTAGTTTTATTTCAGCTTCGTGTACATAACATTAATTTTTCAATGGTCTTGAAGGCACTCTAATTTTTAAAAGGGGCATAAAAGTACATAAAAAGATTTAACATAGCATAACAGAGTGAGGTCAGATACTGAGGTTTATTTCTCATCAGATGAGACATTAAATACTTCACCGAAACCAATATATTTAAATATATACAACCTGAAACAACAAAAGCTGTGCAGAAGATGCATTTTCCATATATTGCACAGAATGCAACGAAATTTGCACCTACACAGCCTATACTCATGAAATGATTCATCCATTTCAAAAGATGTATCATCCATTAAAGAATCATAACAATAATCATAACAATAATAATAATAATAATAAAAAAAAAAAAAAAAAAAAAAAAAAAATAATAATAATAATAATAATAATAATAATAAAAATTTCTTTATTTCTATTAGTACAAGAAAACAACGTATATAGACCATAGCAAACCAAACATACTAAAAGAAAGCTCCTTGTTATGCAGATCATTTTGGGCAGGAAGCGGACCCACACCAGCCGACTAACACCTAGGTACCTATTACTGCTAGGGACAGCAGGGGGTCCATGGGAATACGCCCTAATGTTTTCCCTACCGGGGATCGGAACCACGGACCTCAATATGTGAGTTGAGTGCGTTACCAGTCGAACTACGGGACACCCAGAGAAAGTTTATTTCCATGTGATAGCTGGTAACAGGCTTTCTGATCACCATCAATGCTGATTATAATTTTAATTATAATTATTAATATTTGGTTGTTGGTTGCCACTTTTAATCTCCAAAAGATATAGATTTATTATTACCTTATTTTGCCTTGATGCTGATGAGCGGCTCTTGGTCCAAGGAACTGGACTAATCTTCCCCTTGCTTGGATCGAATAGGGAAGGCCTTACACTCCATGACTCATACGTTTATTGCGCAGAATATAACTTGATTTTCTGCGCAAAAAGAAAATACTTTTTTAAATTTTTCAGTGCTGATTTTTCTCCTTTGAAGGAAACTGTTGATGTCAGGTTGTGTAAGTTATCAAGTGAAAATTTCTTTAGTCAAACTGGTTTCTGTGAGATAATTGTAGAATGTTTTTTTGATCAAAGTCACAGTGTCTGACATCACTGGGTTAACCAAGTTCAAATTTACATTATGTTTTTTAATGTTCACTATAACGTGAGTGTTTTTTCCCAAAACTATTACTAACAATGTAATTTAGGAACACAAAACTTTACTGAAACTTACTTATTTTATTTACTAACTTACTTTTTTTTACTAACTTATTTACTTTACTAACTTACTTATTTATTTTACTAATTTTACTTTTTTAAAATAACTTATTTACTTACTAACTTACTTATTTACTTACTAACTTACTCATTTACTAACTTATTTACTTACTAACTTACTTTTTTCTACCTTCATTTACTTACTAACTTACTTATTTACTAACTAACTTACCATTTACTAACTTATTTACTTACTAACTTATTTATTTACTTACTAACTTACTTATTTGCTTTACTAACTTACTTATTTACTTACTAACTTTACTTATTTACTTACTAACTTACTTATTTAGTTACTAACTTACTTGCTTATTGCATGATTGGTTACCTGCGTTTTACTTACCTACTCTTCAGTTTAGCATCGATGTTGGTGTTTCTTATCGAAAGGTTTTAATTAGAGATGAGCTGTGTATGTCCCAATTTTTCGGTTTTGTTTATGAAATTTGAATATTAATGTTCACATGATGATTTGTGAATACCTTTTTTCATTCCCTGCATTACAAACTCATGCCTCACTTGCACTGTTCCAATCGGGGCACTGAGGAACAGGCGACTGGAATTCTTCAAGCGGCAGAAATACATCTGGTCTTTTTAAAAAAACTAGGCATTCTTTAGATATTGAATGTAAATTAATATCACTATTTATTCAATAATACTGGCCAATTAGGATTTACTAAGGCCATTAACAACGTGAACTATGTTTTCCATGAAACACACCATGGCTGAAAATTGGAAGCCATTGAGAAGAGGGATTCTCCCTATCACTCCCATTCTTCAATTCCAAGTTTAAACAAGAATGTGAATTGACAAATTTGCCTGGGCTCGAACTAAATTTAGTGGGCAATTATCCTGGCTGGAAAATGCATCAACCAATAAATATTAGACCGTTTATAAGACGTAGACTCGAATAT
Organism: Cherax destructor; assembly: GCA_009830355.1. Lineage (NCBI taxonomy): Eukaryota > Metazoa > Arthropoda > Malacostraca > Decapoda > Parastacidae > Cherax > Cherax destructor. Next base: position 15,512 of record WNWK01020052.1, on the reverse strand, counting down.
ATTTAACATGATTAAAGGAGAATTAAAATTTCACATTATTTTACACATAAAAATTTGGGAGATGTGGGTTTACATCCCTGAATTCTTTTCTCCTCTTGACTTCGAATGAAAAAGGGATTTTTCCTGTACATCAAGGGGGGAAACTGTCTCAGCAAGAACGATGCTTAGAAGCTGATTTAATTTTGCGAGGGAAAGAGGACTGGGCATGAACATCGGGAAAGGGGTTCGGCCTGCATTGTTTGGAGAGCTAAGAAGTTGAAGCTGTAGACTGCTTAATGAGGTATTAGGCTTCTAGCAGCAGAGAACATGCCTAACCCCCTCCAGTCAGTATTAAAGGTGGAGGCTTTGCAGAGGTTCCCTGATTCTTCATCACAGAAAAAAGTTTCCTGGGAAGTATATTAGTTGCTCTAACACAACTAAGTTAAGGGGTGCGTGAGTTACCCTTCCCCTAATAACATGTTTTATTTTTCCAATTTTAATCTACCTTGTCCATAATTACTATCGCATTTGCTTTGCTTTCGTAAGGAAAAATCTAGATGTTTCAATTTCACGATATGACTTAACAAATCTTTGAGAACAATGGTTCTACAGGTTTGAACCTTTGTGAATACACATCTAACTCACTTATAGGAGAATGAAAGTTATGAAGGCATTTTAGTCCAATTTTAAAAATAAAGGGGCACACGGGAAACCAAAATGGAAAGGGGCCAGAATATATATGTGATGATGGGGGTGGGGAGGGAGGTGGTAGAATGGGAGGAGGGAATAGTAGTGGTAATAGTTTTAGTAACAGCGAAGCAGTGAAAGATGTAGGAATAATAAGGTAATAATGACAGAGAGTGTAATATTAGTGAAGAAATCATAATAGTAGTAGCAGTAATAGAAACACTGCAGGAGAGGTGCTGGTTCAAGTGGGTAGAATAAAGAAAAACCTAAAGGACAAAACCTAGATAGGATTGAACCCACATAGGCAGAAGACAACAAAGGCACTATTACTACTACTGCACTATTACTACCACTACGCACTACAACTACTCTCCCTCCCATTCTACCACTCCCTTCCCCCACCCCCTGATATGTATTCTGGTCCCCATCCCTTTGTGCTTTTCTCTGTGATTTGTTCATAGTCTAATTCAGAAAGAAACGTCTTCATAAGTTTCAGTTTCTTGTGAGCGTGTTATCTATGTATTGTTCCAGCCATGGTATTGTATCTTTTGTTATTCAATATTGTGAATATTGTATTTAATGGTGAGGGCCAAACTGAGAGGTGCAATATATGTATAAGGAACATAAGATGTTGCAGTCAGTGATGCTCACCACTAGTGAACATAACGCTGTTCTCCTCGCCTCCTACCCCAGGTTCCCATCAACCCTCACGACCGTGTGCTGGCCTCCCAAAGTGCTTTTGCTACACTATCTGCACTCACATGAGAACTAAGTGCAGCTTTAAGGAATTCTCTGAATTCTCGGAGTCAGTTCAAAACACCAAGATTCTTCATCAGAGATCATGGAACAGAAATTTCCTCTAGGGGACGGCAGGTGAACGTGAAGACAACTTTCTTCCACATTCTCGAGGAACTACAGTCATTCGACCCTCGCAGAAACAAGCGAAAGTATATGCAAAGAAATATTTACGCCAGCAGGATTCGAACGCAGAGTATAGTTAGCTGCCAACGTGACGCCAACCTGAGTTCCAGTTCTCCAAATCAATTTCTTTGAGGTTGAAATCCCCTGATGATTAATAACTTCACTTTAAGACACTTATGCAACATATGGAAATCTTTACTGAAGAAACGTTTCGCCACACAGTGGCTTCATCAGTCCAATACAAAGCAGGAGGAGCTTGAGGTAATCAGCCCCTCAGCCTGGAATCGATGTGTTCAGTCCATCAATCTTGTAGAAAGTACAGCATAGGGCCGTAGAAGTGGCTTATATACTACAGTCAGGTGAGTGGATACAGGGGGAGGGTCACAGTGGAACCATCCACTAGTGTGTAGGTCTTCGTCCAAAGGTTGGACAAGTGTTGAAGAATTTTTTTATCAAGATCCCATGATGTTGCAGTGTCTGACAGATGTGATAAATGGTTTAAAACCGACAAGTTCTTCAACTTGTAAGTTTTAAAGCTACCTCTACGGCCATTTGCTGTACTTTTTACAAGAGTGATGGACGGGAACACATCGATTCCAGGCTGTGGGACTGATTGCCTCAGACTCCTCCTCTCCTTACACCTTTCTGCTTTGTATTGGACTGATGAAGCCACTGTGTGGCGAAACGTTTCTTCAATAAAGATTCCTAAGTTGCAAAGTGTCTCAATCTTCAACTTGTCGGTTTTAAACCATTTATCACATCTTCACTTTAGACTCACGAAATCGTAATGACAAGATTGCAAACAAACCCTACCCCGCCCGTGGTATGGTTTAACTTCACTTTAGCCAATGAACTCTCCTGCTGTTTCTGCTTAATTGTCAAACATTGCCATGTCATTTTCTCCATATTCATGTCTTAGTCTCCTATTGCTTGTAGGTCACTGCTACCCTCACTTTGATCCCTCAATTTTGGGTTGTACCTTACTATGTAATCAAATGGCTCATTTTCATTTGTCCTCATCTTTTCAAAACTACACTTTAAATTTTTAAGTAGCAGAGTCATTCCTCTCCTGCCCTGTTTCCTCTGGCTTTCCTTATTACCTGGTATCCTACTAGGAATATGGCATCATTATCATTTCAGGTAGTTTCATCTCTGTGATAGCTATGGTGTCTGGGTTTATCTACTATTTATTCCAAAAACTCAACACTTTTGATCAATAGTTCAACCATATTTGTGTACCACACTGAGCTTACCTTGAACATGCCCTGGTTGTTTTGGTCTAGTCTTTCTGTTGTTTAAGCAAGTGCCCGAGTAGCATAGGTAGAGCTGACATCGTTGAGTGCATCAATACAGGGGAGTCAGGTGTATATCCCGAAGCTTCGTTTGGTTTGACGTTGTTTGTCGCAAAGTACCTCCTGATTCTCTGAAAAAATTCACCTTCTCAATGTATTCTGATCCTGTGAACACAAAGAGCTCCTCTTTATTCACCCATAATTTTATTTTTCACATATTCCACAAGTTCCTCACTTGCTATATTGCACACAACCCTCAGTTTCCTTCTGAAGGAAATTAAATTGTATTTTCCCTTCCACATCTAATTTACCCTTCAGATCATTTATAATAATATCTAGACAGTGTAACTCACTCACTGCAATGCCTCTGGCCCTCCAGTTTCCTGCTCCTCATATTTACCTTTTTTTGTCACTGGTGAGTAAGTAGGACTTCCTTTAAATGAGATGTGTATGTGGATGCAGGGTCGAGTCCCAGCTCCTGGGCCCGCCACTCAACTTCCTGCTTGCCAGATTCACTCCTTCGTAGCCTCGTTACCCTTAATGTACCTGCTCTTAAAGCTGTGTATGACGCATATGTGTGTATGTGTGTGTGCGTGTGTGTGTACTCACCTGATTGTACTCACCTAATTGTTGCTGCAGAAGTCGAGTCATAGCTCCTGGCCCCGCCTCTTCACTGGTCGCTACTAAGTCACTCCTCTCTGCTCCGTGTGTGTGAGAGTAAGTAGCCCTCACAGTCGTAATGTAACAAAAATTTACACTTTATAAATTAAAATTAGGTTGGTATAGGAGGTTTTACACCGAAACCGATACCGTAAAATCGCCGATACTGCGTATTCCGATCCCGATACTTTGACACATACTTAATTTAACCTCATATATCAGTTAGATGGCAATAACATCTTGCTTCTACTACTAACACAATACACTGCTGATGTGGCTGTACATACGTGTATGCACACGTACATGTACGTGTATGCACACGTACATGTACATCCAGGAGCGAGGACTAGTAACCCCTTCACCTGTGTCATGAAATATAAAGGAAAAAAAAAGAGATCATTAAAATAGATTTGTGTGAATGTCTCTAAGTGTAGTAGAGGCGAGAAGAAAGGATTATTAGCACTAAGAGATACACGGCTGAAGGTGTGGGAGAATACACGCTGAAGGGTGTGGGAGAATACACGGCTGAAGGGTGTGGGAGAATACACGGCTGAAGGGTGTGGGAGAATTATGAAGGAGCGTAGTAATGTGGTTAAGCAGGGAGCATCCCAGAGAGATGGAAGAGAAAAAGGATTAGCAATAATATTACATAATCAACTATGGGAAGCCACTGGGGAGGAGGTTAAGTGTATAATTCAAGAATAATGGGGATTAGAAACAATGAGGAATGTGAGAGGTGGGCTACAGTGTTTGTGTACGAGGGGAAGAGTGCAAGCAGAAGAGATAGATAGATTGATAGATAGATAGATAGATAGATATATAGATAAACTGAGAGAGAGAGCAACAAAGAGTTTTTGGATAGTGTTCAGTGAATGTTGAAGAGTCTAGAATTATGTATAGAAAGAGGTTTGATAACACAGGCCTACATCAATTTGATAACACAGGCCTACATCAGTTTGATAACACAGGCCTACATCAGTTTGATAACACAGGCCTACATCAGTTTGATAACACAGGCCTACATCAGTTTGATAACACAGGCCTACATCAGTTTGATAACTCAGGCCTACATCAGTTTGATAACTCAGGCCTACATCAGTTTGATAACACAGGCCTACATCAGTTTGCTAACACAGGCCTACATCAGTTTGATAACACAGGCCTACATCAGTTTGATAACACAGGCCTACATCAGTTTGATAAAACAGGCCTACATCAGTTTGATAACAGGCCTACATCAGTTTGATAATACAGGCCTACATCAGTTTGATAACACAGGCCTACATCAGTTTGATAACACAGGCCTACATCAGTTTGATAATACAGGCCTACATCAGTTTGATAACACAGGCCTACATCAGTTTGATAACTCAGGCCTACATCAGTTTGATAACTCAGACCTACATCAGTTTGATAACACAGGCCTAGATCAGTTTGCTACACAGGCCTACATCAGTTTGATAACACAGGCCTACATCAGTTTGAAAACACAGGCCTACATCAGTTTGATAACACAGGCCTACATCAGTTTGATAACACAGGCCTACATCAGTTTGATAACACAGGCCTACATCAGTTTGATAACACAGGCCTACATCAGTTTGATAACTCAGGCCTACATCAGTTTGATAACACAGGCCTACATCAGTTTGATAACTCAGGCCTACATCCGTTTGATAACACAGACCTACATCAGTTTGATAAGACAGGCCTACATCAGTTTGATAACACAGGCCTACATCAGTTTGATAACAGGCCTACATCAGTTTGATAACACAGGCCTACATCAGTTTGATAACAGGCCTACATCAGTTTGATAACACAGGCCTACTTCAGTTTGATAACACAGGCCTACATCAGTTTGATAACAGGCCTACATCAGTTTGATAACACAGGCCTACATCAGTTTGATAACACAGGCCTACATCAGTTTGATAACACAGGCCTACATCAGTTTGATAACACAGGCCTACATCAGTTTGATAACTCAGGCCTACATCAGTTTGATAACACAGGCCTACATCAGTTTGATAACACAGGCCTACATCAGTTTGATAACACAGGCCTATATCAGTTTGATAACAGGCCTACATCAGTTTGATAACACAGGCCTACATCAGTTTGATAACAGGCCTACATCAGTTTGATAACACAGGCCTACATCAGTTTGATAACACAGGCCTACATCAGTTTGATAACAGGCCTACATCAGTTTGATAATACAGGCCTACATCAGTTTGATAACACAGGCCTACATCAGTTTGATAAGACAGGCCTACATCAGTTTGATAACACAGGCCTACATCAGTTTGATAACAGGCCTACATCAGTTTGATAACACAGGCCTACATCAGTTTGATAACAGGCCTACATCAGTTTGATAACACAGGCCTATATCATTTTGATAACACAGGCCTACATCAGTTTGATAACACAGGCCTACATCAGTTTGATAACACAGGCCTACATCAGTTTGATAACACAGGCCTACATCAGTTTGATAACAAGCCTACATCAGTTTGATAACACAGGCCTACATCAGTTTGATAACAGGCCTACATCAGTTTGATAACACAGGCCAACATCAGTTTGATAACAGGCCTACATCAGTTTGATAACACAGGCCTACATCAGTTTGATAACACAGGCCTACATCAGTTTGATAACAGGCCTACATCAGTTTGATAATACAGGCCTACATCAGTTTGATAACACAGGCCTACATCAGTTTGATAACACAGGCCTACATCAGTTTGATAACACAGGCCTACATCAGTTTGATAACACAGGCCTACATCAGTTTGATAACAGGCCTACATCAGTTTGATAACACAGGCCTACATCAGTTTGATAACAGGCCTACATCAGTTTGATAACACAGGCCTACATCAGTTTGATAACACAGGCCTACATCAGTTTGATAACACAGGCCTACATCAGTTTGATAACAGGCCTACATCAGTTTGATAACACAGGCCTACATCATTTTGATAACAGGCCACATCAGTTTGATAACACAGGCCTACATCAGTTTGATAACACAGGCCTACATCAGTTTGATAACACAGGCCTACATCAGTTTGATAACACAGGCCTACATCAGTTTGATAACAGGCCTACATCAGTTTGATAACACAGGCCTACATCAGTTTGATAACACAGGCCTACATCAGTTTGATAACACAGGCCTACATCAGTTTGATAACACAGACCTACATCAGTTTGATAACACAGGCCTACATCAGTTTGATAACACAGGCCTACATCAGTTTGATAACACAGGCATACATCAGTTTGATAACTCAGGCCTACATCAGTTTGATAACACAGGCCTACATCAGTTTGATAACACAGGTCCCTACATCAGTTTGATAACACAGGCCTACATCAGTTTGATAACACAGGCCTACATCAGTTTGATAACACAGGCCTACATCAGTTTGATAACACAGACCTACATCAGTTTGATAACACAGACCTACATCAGTTTGATAACACAGGCCTACATCAGTTTGATAACACAGGCCTACATCAGTTTGATAACACAGGCCTACATCAGTTTCTTTGCATAATATTTGCTGTCGTTTTATTATGAACTTGGAGACGCAGGTATCTTAAATGATGAGATTAAGTGTTGTCATTATCCCTTGTTATATAACAGGTCTTAAGATGAATGTGAGGAGGAGGAGGAAAGAGGCTGGGAGGGAGAGAAGGAGGGAGGGTTACAAGACACTGGAGGAGGTTGAAAGCTGACAGCTGACGTCATGTCTCCGCACTGTACCAATGTTAGAGATAAGATAAAAAATTAATCCCGGAGGTTAGCCACCCAGGATAACCCAAGAAGGTCAGTGCATCATCGAGGACTGTCTGTCTTATTTCCATTGGGGTCCTCAATCTTGTCCCCCAGGATGCGACCCACACCAGTCGACTAACACCCAGGTACCTATTTGCTGCTAGGTGAACATGACAACAGGTGTAAGGAAACACGTCGAAATGTTTCCACCCCGCCGGGAATCGAACCTGGGCCCTCCGTGTGTGAAGCGAGAGCTTAAGCAACCAGGCCACCGGACGTGTATTGTACTTTTGTTGTGTTTCAGTGTAGAGTTGTGGCTCCTGTGAGGATGACTATACGAGGCTGTGTTAGCTGTCCAATCACTTATAAAAATGTTCTTAGGTATACAACAACATAAGATCATTTATCATCCAGAAACCTTTCCACAGTTTGCCGTAGCCAATAACCAGTAACAAATTGGTACTTAGTGGGGTGGAGTGACCATCATTAGAAATTTCTTCATTTTTTAAATACGAGACGTATTCAGTGGAAATACATTAAACTTATTTTTTGCAGTGGTCACAATATACACAACGAAAAGCAAATATTCCTTCAGTAATCTTCACCAGTCAACAATAGTGATAAAATAGCATTTGTTGTGGTGGAGGGGAAAAAAAATCTAGAAACGCTAAATACAAGTGATCCATAAGTGCCCAAAACTAGGCTGTAAAAAAGGGCAGAGGTCACCGACAGTTCGTCATAGTAGGAGCTGCCAGAAGTCACCTGTTTCTCCAACACGCAAGTTATACTTTTTGCATCAAACTGAACACATATTACCCTGTTAAATAATATTCCAGTAGTCCCTTCATGAGCTAGTCCAAAATCACCGACGGGATGCGTTCAAAATTAGTGTCCCATGGACCGGATTCGTCCGGATTCGTCCAACAAATAAATGAACCATTGACCGGATTCAAAGGGATTCGTCTGAATCCGGATTCAAACAGTGACTACTAGAGGGTAAGCCTGTCCAAACAATACACGTACAAATACAAATAGATACAATACAAATAGACAGATCTACACTCTAAGGAGGTTATTAGTAGAATATACAGTAAAACAACCAATAAAATCACATTATGAAATCCTGTGTAGTCTGCAACCAAACAACCAAACGGGCTTCTGCATGGATTACATGCAACCTCTGTGGTAATTGGGCCCATGCACCCTGTGCAGGTATCCAAGAATTATCTACAAGAGGTATTAAATCAGGGAAGTGTTTTTGGGTATGCCCAAATGAGATCCAACTGTGGAATAAAATCACATTGGTATTAAAAGATAATAACACCAAAACGGCCTTTATAGAAAACCTGAAAGCAATCTATAGCAGATGGGAATATAAAAAGTCTGGGCCGGATGGTGCCATCACCCCTGGTGCAGATGCTGTCCTGGTAGACAGTAACTTTAAGAATAAAGAAATGAATGTTAGTGGCCAGGAGGGAGACAGGAGCTGTAGTGGGGAAACAGGTGTAGACAAGGACATGGAAAAACCAATGTTACAAATTAGCAATACTATGGGAGATAGTAAACAAGGGGATGCCCCTAGAAATAGTGAAGATAAGTTACCAGAAATAACTGGTGAAAGCTCCATTGTTAGTACTAGTGTTAAAGACAGAAATGAGACAGGAAAACACGCAACAGCTGCGAATACAGTCACAAAAAAACCAAGGCAAACAGAAACCAGTCCTATGCAAATTCTATGCACTTGGTATCTGCAGACATGGAATTTCTTGAAAAACAGATGGGACATGCAACTTTGACCACCCCAGAAAATGCCGTGCCCATAGGACAACAGGAAAATGCAACCTCCCTTTCTGTAAGCTTTTCCACCCTGAAATGTGTCACTCATCAGTTCAGGAAAGACAGTGCTATAATTTATATTGCCAGGCACACCACCTAAACGATACAAGAAGATACAAAACATCCAGACCATGGAAAAACCTGGTAGCCACAACCACTCCAGAGAGAGAGAGAAGTTTTTTAGCGCCAGGAAGAAAGAAAAGGTGGCAGGAAATGACAGAAATCGTACACCAACTACGATAATTTCTGGAGTGAAACCACAGAAAACAATATGAAATTCAATGATGAGAAATTTCAATTACTCCGATATGGAAAACATGAGAAAATTAAAACTACATCTGAGTATAAAACAAATTCCAACCACACAATAGAGCGAAAAACTAATGTAAAAGACCTGGGAGTGATCATGTAGGAAGAACTCACCTTCAAAGACATAACACTGTATCAATCACATCTGCTAGAAAAATGACAGGATGGATAATGAGAACCTTCAAAACTAGGGATGCCAAGCCCACGATAACACTCTTCAGGTCGCTTGTTCTGTCTAGGTTGGAATATTGCTGCACACTAACTGCACCTTTCAAGGCAGGTGAAATTGCTGACCTAGAAAATGTAGAGAACTTTCACCGCACGCATAAGTGCGATAAAACACCTCAATTACTGGGAACGCTTGAAGTTCCTAAACCTGTACTCCCTAGAACGCAGGCGGGAGAGATACATGATCAAATACATTTGGAAAATCCTAGAGAAATTAGTACCAAACTTCACACGAAAATCACTCCCTATGAAAGCAAAAGACTCGGCAGACGATGCAACATCCCCCAATGAAAAGCAGGGGTGCCACTAGCACGATAAGAGACAACACAATAATTGTCAGGGGCCCAAGACTGTTCAACTGCCTCCCAGCATACAGAAGGGGGATTACCAATAAACCCCTGGCTGTCTTCAAGCAGGCACTGGACAGGCACCTAAAATCAGTACCTGACCAGCCAGGCTGTGGTTCGTATGTAGGTTGCGTGCGGCCAACAGTAACAGCCTTGTTGATCAGGCCCTTATCCACCATGAGGTCTGGTCACAGACCGGGCCGCAGGGGCGTTGACCCCCGGAACCCTCTCCAGGTATACTCCAGGTATAACATTTTTAGTGACATCTTTGAGGGCAGTCCATGACTCTTTTTCAACTTCTAGCAGAAAATTCTCTGAAACTTAGAACCTGAAGTTTTCTTATAACTGGCTCGACATTAAGAGTGGTTAGAGTAGTGGGTAGTTTACAAGTCGCCGTTGTGTGGCGATGTTGTTTGTTTTGGGTTTGGCTTGTACCAAGGTGCTGAGCAAGGTTGTTTTATATATATATATTTATCAATTGCTGTAATGACATGTTTTAAATAAAATATTAAAAAAAATGGTAGATGTGCAATTGCTTGATTTTCCCTCTCCGTCATCGTCGAATTAGGTTAAGTTACGAAAAATTCATCAGGAAACAGGACGAGTGTTTCCTGACGCGGGTTTTAGTCCTATATATGATGACCTGCCACTGGAGCTTTTGGTCATCTGACCGAGGCCTTCCATTGGCTTACTCATCCATCCCTTTAAAAATTAGTTATTACTGTTATTAGTTATTACTCTTGTTTGAATTTGTGAAGCAAGCTAGCCAAGGGTAGAAACTGACACACACTATGCAGGTGGTGGTCAGTGGGGAGACGATAATTACGAAGTAATTATGCAATTCAAATTATCACAATTTTATTTGTGGTAATGTGATCACACCGAACATCAGTGAAGAAAGGTTTACCTAATGCTTGTTCCAGCAGCAAGGAAACAGGTTTATTTCCTGCTTAGATTCACCTGCCTGCTGAAACCTAGTTTACACATTGGCCAGACATGTGTAACACTGACGCGTGTTTGGCCAATAAATATACTTTGCAGTTTTTCCTAGTGTCTTTACACTTAAATTCCACCCCACTGCCGTGTTGTGTTCAAACTTCAACACTTGTGAACAAAATAACTGTGGGAGTACCACTCTGCAAGACTATTTCTATGTTTAGTAGTAGTATGTGGGGTGTAATATTTTCACATGATCTTTAGTCACTGAAGTAATACATCACTTGACCGGTCATATATATTAATAATTCTAAAAGAGGAATTTTGACTTTGGAATTTGCCTGAATGACACCACAACATTCCCCGTCCAGTGACCATACTGGGCGGTTGTTGGTGCTCTGCCTCCTGGTGGCATTGAGACGCAACTTTATTTTCACCAACATGGCGGCAGCTGGTAGAAGGCGCATCAACATGGTCTGTTTTGAAATAGTGAAGGGCGTGTTACACCTGTCTTCTGTGGCCACAGTCTTACCTATGATATTGCAGGACATCTACAAGATTGACATAGGAGACTTATATGGTGTGGCCCTAAATGGAATGACAAGAGTGTTTGTGAAATTGTCGTCAAATCAGGAGTATGAACGGTTAGTCGACAGTTATCAGGATCACGTTTATGCAGTTAACTCAGGAATGGAGGTGAGGATGAGTGATGTATCCCATTCATATATGTGGATATAAGTGCAAAACGTTCCGTTTGAAGCAGATCCGGTGAATTTAATGACAGTTTTCAAAGAATACGGTATTGTACATGCTGCAAATGTGGAGAAGGGGCAAAAGGGCCCCTTTGAAGGGCTTATGGAGGGCTCTTATTCATTGAAGATGACCATCAGGGGACCCATACCCTCATACGTAGTTCTGCCCGAGTTCAGGACTCAGGTTTATGTAACGTATGTGGGTCAACGACGCATATGCCGTATATGTGGGGCTTTCGAACATGTGGCGGCGGATTGCCTGAGGAGAGGAAGCAGAGATATGAAGAGAGTATGAATCGCAAGCGCGAGGTGGAAGAGGGTAATGAAAGGTCCAATATGGAGCAAGAACAATCTACAAGGTCTTGGAGTGAGATAGTAGAGGGTAGTGCACAAATATACCAAACACTACCTGTTATGGCTACGATGGAGCAGCAAGAAATAACAGAAGTGGGGGAGGGTGCAGAGGAGGTCAGCCCCAATATGACATTGGAAGGGGACTTAAGCCTCCTGGATGATACACTGCCGGAGTTATGTGTGGTAGCAGGGTCAGTCTTAAAGGAAGATAATGAAAATGGTGGTGATATGGAAGCAGAAAATCAAAGAGATATCAGAATTAGTGGGCGTGCAGGTGAGTGTGGAAGTGCATGAATGTTAAGTGGATAGTGGTAATGGTATGGTAGTGTCGGGGGAATCCCGGAAGAGATCGGTCGCCTCATCAGATGGAGAGGATGTCTTAACACCAGCGCAAAGGTCATGCAAAAAGCCTTTGGTGGATGCATCAAAAAGGGGAAAGGGAGGGTTGCAATTTAAGGAAGGTGCCAAGGGTGGGAAAGGCATAAGTAGGGATGGAGGCACTGAGACATTTTGGTGTGCAAGTGGGATTTTTGCAGGAACATAATTATAGGTATGGAAGAGACTTACGTTTGGCAGGATATGATGTGTATGCTGGGTCTTCACAGAGATTAAAGGGAGGGGTTGCAGTAGTAATAAAGGTGTCAAGCCCTTTTCAGTTGATAGCATGGGAGGAGTGTGGGGGGACGATAGCAAAGGTGGATGGGGAATGGGGTGGAGTCAGAGTATGCTTTGTAGTGGTTTATATGCCGGTGGAGTTTTCTAGGACTGTCAAGGATGAATTCGTGAACGAATATCTTGTGTATGCCTTAGGAGGGATGCCAGGTGTAGCAATAGTGGGTGGGGATTAGAACTGCGTCATTAGGAATAAAGATGTGGAACCTAGGGGAGTGCAATGTGTGCTAGGGGTCTTAAGGGATGTGTTGAACAGCACAGGGTTAAAGGATGTGGCAGGCAGGGGGAGTAGGGTGGAGCACACATACTTTCGAAAGGGATATGCAGCCAGATTGGACAGGATTTATGGGTCAGATCAGGTAGTGATTGGAAGTATACAAACGATAGATGTAGACATAAATTGGGAAGGGGCGGTTAGATGGTATAGGGGCTACTGGAAATTGAATGTTAGGTTGTTGAGTGGGGAGGACAAACAGGTAAGTTTGGCACAATGATGGAAGGGGATGTGGGAGCAAGGGAAGAGACAGGTTGAGTCGGGAGAAAGTTTAATAGTGTGGTGGGAAAAAAGTGGCAAAAGAGGGTATAAAAGGATTTTATAAAAAGTTAGGGAGAGAGGAGGTGTGCTGGTCGTTTGGGTTGTAAAAGTATGTAGAGGGGTTACTGTACAGATGTTACGAGATGAATGGACCTAATGCAGTGCAGAAAATAAGGGGATTGAAAGAAAGGCTGAGAGAAATACAGAATGAACCCTTTGATGCTTGTAGATTGAAAGCGGGGATGGATGATGTATTGTGGGGAGATAGACCGTCGAAGTATGTGTTAAGCAAATGTAGGAAAAGGAGGGAAAGTATGACAGTAAATTGTATAGAAGTGGAGGAGGGACTGGAGAGTTATGTGCAGGGGCAACGATTAAGGAGAACTGAGGCGATAGGTGCTTTCTCTCGTGCCAAACGAACTTTCTTCTCTCCTAAACCCTCTACTCCTGAGAACTCTCCAGTCCTCTGCCTTCCCTACATCTCTGGTCTCTCTAATCTCAGCAACTCTCTCCGTTCCTTAGACATCAAACTTACCTTTCGTCAGACTAACACTCTTCGCACTAATCTAGTTCATACCTCCCCTCCCTCCACAGATTCTCCTAGTGTCTACTCTATTTCTTGCTCCTCCTGTCCTCTTCAGTACTTCGGAGAAACTGGCCGATCTCTTTCTGACAGACTCAGGAAGCACAAAAATAGTGTTAGGCTTGCCGACACTAATAATGCTCTTTTCTGTCATGTCAGAGATCACAGTCATCCTATTGATTGGTCTTCTGCTAAAACTGTCTACCCTACGTCTAACTTTCATAGTCGCCGCCTGGTTGAATCCTCCCTTATACACAACTTTCCCTGTATGAATCTTAGCCCTGGCTTTGTCTCTGTTGATGCTTTCCTCTCTCATTACATTGTTAAATGCTCTAAACTTCAGAACACCCGTGACTTAACCTGATTCCTTCCCCTTTCATCTCTTCCCTCTTCTTCTTTTTTTCTCCTATTGGTTTTCCTTTCTTTCTTTTCTTTTGCCTGGTATTTGTCCTTTTTTTCGCCTTTCCTTGCTCTGTGTTCTCGTCCCACCCTTGCGGGCCGCTAGCCTCATTGCAGTGCTCCTCTAGTACATGACTGTCTCCACTACTACTATTTCTACTACTACCACTTCCACTACTTACTCCATTATTTCCCCACTCTCTGGTACCCTCCCTGTCTGCCTGCCTGTAAATACCACTTCCCCCGTCTTTGTGTGTTAGTGTGACTTTGTAAATGGTCCAAGTCGGGCCGAAACGTCGTCGTAAGCTCCTCTCTTTTATATGTGCGGGTTGTGTGTGTACGTAGACAAATGGTTTGAGAAGTATTGGAGAAGTGATAGGGAAAGGGATAACGGAGAGAGGTGCGATTATGGAGGGAGTACAGGTAAAGGTAAGTAAGTAAGTAAGTTTATTCAGGTATACACAAATACAGTTACATAGATTATCATACATAGCAGCATATGTGTAGAGAACCTAGGATAACCCAAAAAGTCAGACAGATTGACTTATTTCCATTGGGGTCCATTTAATACCTTAATATTAGACAATAGTAGATACTAGTTATTATACAAAAAATAAAAGGAATAAGGTAAAAGAGTTATTTACATGTACATGTATGTTATCTAAAAAAAATAAAAATCATTCTCCTCCCTTTCTGTCGCTACATTCATTAGGTACTTTTGGTTCTCTTCTTGAACTGGCTGATGCTATGACTGGCTTTGACATGTGCAGGCAGTCTGTTCCATTCCTTTATTGCTGTACAATAAAAGGTGTTTGAAGCCTGGCCACTGACTGTGGGTACTACAAAGTTGTGCTCTCTCCCCCTAGTAATATGTCTTTGGTTCCCAGCCTTGACAAAATTGGCAGCAAGATATTCTGGACACTGTTTGTGAGCAATTTTATAAACTTGATTCAACTTAAGTTGTTTTACTCTGTCTTCAATATTCAGCATATCTAATTGTTGTAATTCATCCTGGCCTACATGTTCTGTTGGACCCAGGTCCAGGATGAATCTTATCATTTTGTTCTGTGTGATTTGCAGTTTATATTTCAGTTTTTTTGTCAAGGCAGAGTACCATGAAGAGCAAGCGTAGTCAATATGACATTGTATAAGGGCAAGACATAGGGTCCTGCGAGCCTCAGTAGGTAGACACTGTGCTTGTCTGTAGAGGAACTTCAGTCTGGCATTCG
>WNWK01020051.1:0-36608 GCA_009830355.1 Cherax destructor | reverse complement strand
CCCCCCTTTTAAAAAAGGTTTGGGATAACGAAAAATCGGAAAAAAAAGCTTTTTAACGGATAGCGGTGCGGAAACAAACATATTAGACCTGTCCCCCTTTCCCCCGCGCCTGGCCTGCACTTGCGCAGGACGCCAGTGAAGAGTTGTTTACCATTGAGAAAAAATTACCCGTCTTTAAAAACATTCACAATAAATTTGTTGTGTTTATTGGTTTTTAGTGATTGACACTGTGAAATAAGTCACCATGGGCCCAAAAGAAGCCAGTGTCACCCCAGTGGTAGCTTTCTAAATGAAGGGAGTGTAGCATTCATGCAGGGAGTGTACATTCATGCGGGGAGTGTACATTCATGCAGGGAGGACCCTTATGCGGGGAAGTGTAGCCATTAGGAGTGTAGCATTCATGCAGGGAGGGAAGAGGAAAGGGAGGCAGGCATGCGGGGAGTGTAGGGCATGGGGGTGTAGCAGGCATGCAGGGGGGGGGTTAGCAGGCATGGGGGTTTTTAAAAACAGGCATGCAGGAATTAAACAGGCTTCCCAGGGGGTGAGCAGGCATGCGGGGGTGAAGGCGGCGGGGATTTAGCAGGCATGCGGGGAGTGAAAGAAGGCATGCGGGGAGTGTAGCAGGCATGCAGGGGGGGTTTCCCCCTTTTAAGAGGCTGAAAAATTTCCTCCCCCAACAAGTTTTTTGTGGGGAAACAGGCCTGTTTTGGAAAAAAATCCCCAACAGGACCTTCATTACTCATTACCTCATTCCCCCCTATTTTCCAGAAAATTGCAACTCTCTTCAATAAAGGAAAGTAAATGTTATTTATTAATCTTTTTTTTATTATTTAGTATGTGAATTTTTTTTTTGTGGAAGGGAAATTGTATTTACATTATTTTTTATGGGAAAAAGGGTTGGTTTACGGTTGGATTGAGAAAGCTCCGGGAACGGTTTAATTTCTTTAAACGGGGGTCCACTGTACTGGGCTCTGCATTTTGGTTTTTTAAAATTAGTAAACCCAAGTGGGTAAATTTCAGTGTCACGTTCAGTGGTGGTTTGCATTATCTTCAAATAAGACATCAAAAACCACAACTGTGCCACTGAAGAGTAACGTGGCCCATGACCCTAGACTGTATCCCCTTTTACTGAAATTTAAAATTTTAATCTCCATAAACCACCAAGGTGATATATGGCACAGCTATCTCCCCCATTGTTCTATTAAGACTATTTAACAACTTAAATTTTCAGTGGAATTATTAAAAAAAATTTTCCTTGGGTTCAACTAAAATTACAGTGGACCCCAGTTTAAATTGAAATTTTAATTTATGGGGATAATATTGTAAGCCCCGGGAAAATTTTTTTTGGGGGTCAAAAAATTTACCCCAACCCCTACGTGACATTTTTTTAAGGGGGTAAATTCTTGGTAATGACTACAGACTTGGGAGTAAATTTTTTTACAAAACTCCCACTTTGTAAACCCCCCCAAACACCGGAAAAATCGTGAATTATGTAAGTATAATATTGTAAGTTTTTGGGAAGTTTTTTTTTGGGGGTCTGAAATGGACCCTACGAAAATTTTTCCTTAACCCCCTTTAAAATGTTTCGGATTTTAAAACCCCCACAGCCAATGTTTCGGACGTATTTATCCCCCAAAATTTCCCCAACCTTTTAAATGAAGGGAAAGCTGATAGGCCTACATGTGAGAGAATGGGTCTGCGGGGGGGGTGTGCCCAGTAAAAAAAAATGGGCCCCCAACATTGTGGGACGCCATGTTTGTAGTCCTTGTTCATTTTGGGGCGGAAGGGGTACTTCCCCCCCGGTGAATTGGAGGCCTTTTTAAGTGATAGTTCTAACAGCGATGGAAGTCCCGGGGAAAGAAAATTCCATGGTTTTCGGGTGTCCCAAAGCAGTGCCCAGGATAACATAATTGGATAAACCCCAGATACCCCTCCCCACATCTGGTGCCCTCCTTCACGTTCCCCCTTTTCAAAAAAAAAAGGGAAAATATTTCAACGTGTGGGGCCCATGTGAGCATTTTTAAGTAGTGACAGTGATTTCAAACCCCCTTTAAAGCAGTTCTAATGGCACAGTGGGGGAGATTATTCTAAAAAAAGGCAGTATGAGCGAAAAGCTTTTGGAAATTTTCCCCAAAGCTTTCCAAAGAAAGGAGTAAATCTGGGTACATCTCTCCCCACACCCCAATTGATAGTGAAGAGGGGGATATTTTTACAAGGGGGGTTGGTCGTGGGGCAGGGGTTTTGGAAAAATTTGGTGTTGGCGGGAAGGGAGGGGGTGGGGCCCCCACGAGCGGGCCCCCTCCCCACGCTGCTAACTCAACAACCCCCTAACCCCCCCCTTCCCCCAACCTGCACAACCAAATCTGCAAAACCAAAACCACCTGTCAATACCAAATCGCACCAGCAGCCCCCTCGGGGGGTTGGCAAAGGGAAAAAATTTGAATCCCCATGACTTTGATGAAGCAAAAGGGGGGAATCGGCCAAAATTTTGTACACTTGGGAAAATGCTACTGAACAAAAAATGTTTTAGTTATTCTTGACAACCCCCCCGATGGACATTATTGTCGGGAAAAAAACACATACTATGAGTACACCGGGTTTAACACTTCTTTCCCCCAATTTTAAACTACACCAGTGGAAGGACACAACGGGGAGGGTTACCTGTTTTTTGCCAAAAAATGCTTATGCCCATGTTTATAAGCACACTGTCACCACATACTGGTCGACAGAACCCTTTTAACCCCCCCGGGTTTTTGTGATATTATACCAGTGAATCTTTTTTTTATACGCTGCGAAAACCCCTTTCCTTTTTTTGAAAGAAACCCTGACAGAAACGAAGGTTATATAAGATCAGGGGAAGTGTTCAAAAACCTGAAACAAAGTGCTGTACAGTGGACCCCCGGTTTTGGGAAAACTTCACCCTGGGGAAATCAATGCCATTCCCCCAATTTCTCCCCCTTAAGGAAAAAAATTTACGTGGTTGGGGTATTTTGACCCCAAAAAATTCCACAAGAACTTACAAAAATTTACTTTTTTCACGATTTCCGGGGGGTTCCCCTTTAAACCGGGGGGCCCCTGTATGTATTTTTATCCCTTCAGGAAGCTTGTTATTGATGAGACTTTATTCTGGCAAAAAAGGAGGCTTCGTTCAACGGGGTATTTTCCCAAACAAAAGAAACCCCTTTGGGGTAAATTATTTGTAGGGCAAAAGTGGTCCGGGGTTTGGATCTAATTGTACACTGGCAGTAAAATTTGGGGATACCCTTAAGGGGGTTTTGGGATTCTGGTGATTTGGGGTTGAACAATGGTGGAACCATTCTTGGTAAGGGGGGTAGTATATTTATACTGATTTGGTAAAGAGCCCTTCTCAGTGATTTCTTTTGGGAAACATGACAAGGTGTGGCACAGTGGGGAAAAAGAAAAAAATGCCCTAAAATTTTTTGGACTTTGAGGGTGAATGCAGGGGGTTTTCTGCCAATGATATCATGGCATTTCGGTGGGAAGACAAACGTGATGTCACATTGTTGACATCAGTTCAACATGAAAAAGGGAGACAGTGGAAGACAGAATGACCCAATGAACCCATTCTAAAAAACCGCAGCTTGGGGGGATTTTAACCTCAAATGGGTTAGTGGACAAAAAATACATGCAGATTGGGTTTGCTGATTGTGTATGCAAAAGTTATAAATTTTGGACGTAAAAAACTCTTTTTCTTCTTGACATTTCCATGCTGAATGCCTTTCCCATTAAAGTTGGAAACCAAAAAAAACCCAAATATGGTGAATTTTGTTTTCATCAGACAAATAATATTCCTACCAAGGGCAACACCTGAATGAAAGCCCCCCGAAATTATCAACACATCTGTCCCGTCTGAGGCCTGGTGTCCCCACCCCATAAAAATGCCTGCTACTACTCTCAAAAAAAAAGCTCAGAAAGGGGTTTTGTCTTAAAAATACCAAAACCCCACAAACACGCAGAGACACTTTTTTGTGTGGGGTGTAAAGTACCCCTGTGCATATACCCATGTTTCAAAGAGTTCCACAAGCTGCAGGAGTTTTTGGGGAAATGTTCAGTAAAAGGACATAGTTATATATATTATAGAACAATAGTAATGAACATTTTTTGTGTTGTTTGTGTAAACAAGTTTTGTAAACAATATAAACAAAAAGGGGGCCCCCGGTTCGAATACCCCGGAAATCGGCAATTATGTAAGTAAAATTTTTAAGTTCTTTTGGAAGGTTTTTTGGGGGGCCAAAAAAGGGCCCCCCTGGGAAAATTTTTTTCCTTAAAAGGAAAAAATTGGTTAAAGGGACGGCGGGAGACAGGGGTGAAGTTTTTGGCGGGGGGGGCCACTGTACTAATGTTTGGAATTATTGTGGTGCAAACGGTGTTTATATATACATTGCACCTTACTGTGGTCTCACAGGACATAAGTTACATAAAAAAAAAATAGTGAAAAACAAGAAATCTACGAATGGAAGTAAACAGAAGTTTCCAGTCAAAAATTCGCCGCTGTTCCCCTCCGCTCATATTCCCCCAATTTCCCCCCTTTTTAGAAAATACTGATTGAAAAAATTTTTTTTTGGGGTTAAAACAATCAGCAAAATAATCCTAACTTTTTGGGAAGTAAAAAAAATTTTTTTTTTTTGAATATTTCCCCCCTAAAAAGGGCAGTTTCAAAAAAGGGCTCCGACAGTCAAAGGGTTAAGAAAAAATTTTTATTTGGCATTAAACAGGCTTTTTGGAATTAATTTTTTTGTTGGGGGGGGCCCTTACAGTATTTCCCCGAAAACCCAAGATTTTATGTGTGATATCTTTTCACAGCCAGGGGCAAAAAATTTTTTGTTTTCCCCCTTTTACTTAATCTACCATAAAAAAAAAAAAATTAAATTATCAGTATTTTGCCCCTTTTTCCCCATCTATTGTTTGTCCTGTGAAGAAATTTCTGGTTTTTAGCTATTTTTTTTGGGTTTTTAAGTTGGTTTTGTTAATTACCTGGGGCCTGGGGGGAATTCCAGGGGTCAACGGCCCCTCTGTGACCAGGCCCCCCTGTTGGACCAGAGCCTGATCAACCAGGCTGTTACTGCTGGCCGCACGCAGTCCCAAATGGAGCCACAGCATGGCTGGGGGAGGTACCGACTTTGGGGGGCCCGTCCAGTGCCCCTTAAAGACAAAGGGGTTTTTTTTGGGAATCCCCCTTATGTACTTGGGGGGGAGTTGAACAATCTTGGGCCCTGATCCCAGTGTTGTCCCTCAAGTGAAGGGGGCCCCCCTTTTCATTGTGGGGATGTTACATCGCCTGCCGAAAACTTATTGTATAAAAGGGAATCATAAATTGATTGGGGAAAAAAGGGGAGTGGTGCACTTAGTCTGTGGGGGCAAAAAAATTTGTCCAAATTAAGAGGGAATGTAAAGAGTATAGTTATACCAACACTCTTTTTTTGGGTGTGAAACATGGGTGATGAATGTCCCAAGGAGGGGGAAGGCTTTTAAAAGGGAAAAAAGTCTGGGGGGCAATTTTGGGTGAATATAATGCAGAGAATTCGGGTTTAAATTAGGAGGAGGTTTTTCCAAAACTATTATCCAGAGGGCTGAGGGAGGGGTTGAGGTGGTTGGACATGTAAAAAATGGGGAAAAACAGAATGATTCCTTTGGGGGGTATAAATCTGTAGTGGGGGAAAAGGGGGGGGGGCCCCCCAGGGGAAAAGGGTTTTGGGGGGAAGGGGAAAAAAAAGGTTTTTGGGGGCTTGATTTTGAAGTATGCATGTGCGTATTTGATAGAAGTGAATGGGGAAAAATGGTTTTTAAAAATTGACGGGGGTTGGGGGGTGGGGGAAAAAAAAAAATTTTAAAAAGGGTTCAAGGCCCAGGCGGGGTTGAGTCCTGGGGGGGGGAAGGACAGTGTCTGCACTCTGAAGGAGGGGTGTTAATGTTGCAGTTTTTTTAAATGTAGTGTAAAAAACCCCCCCGGCAAGAAAAGGGGGGGTAAGTGACAAAGTTTTTTTTGGCCAAATTTCCCCTTTGGGGGAATCGGCCGATGTGTTAATAAATAAATAAAAAAAAAAAAATGTACCCTATTTTTTGATGTTTTTCATTATTATATAAAAAGCCCCCTTTTAAAAATTTTTTGATATTCAAATATTAAAAATTTTCACAAATTATAAAGATAAAAAATTTTAAAATTTTTTAAAAATTTACAATGTGTGAATACAATTTTTTTTTGTTAAGTACAAAAAAACCCCCATCATGTTGGGGCATTTTAAAAATGAACCTAATGCTTTTAGACCTTTAACCCTTTTTTGTTGGTGCCCAAAAATATGCCAAAAAATTTAGCCGCTTTTAAAACTAGCAGGAGAAACTGGAAAAGGAGACCGGAAAAGGGTTTTTTGTGCCCCTGTCCCTGGAAAAAAAAAAAAACCCGGGGGGCTGCAGTGCATTGTGGGGTGTTAACCAAAAAACCCTTTGTTAAGCCTAGCGGTGGGAACCCCAAACCCCCGCAAATTGGGACTTTTTTCCTTCCCAATGATAGTTTAAAAAAAGGGCCGGAAAAAAATTAGGTTTGAGGGGTTTGTGCCCAAAAAATGTAGGATACCAGAAAAATTTTTTTCCCAACAATTATTAACCCCCTTTCCCAAAAAAAGGGCGGGAAAAAATGACTTTTTCCATGGGTGGGGGGAAAAAAACCCAAAAATTGGGGGGGGAGCAGTGTGGGGGTGGGGAAGGCAGCGGAGGGGTTTGGGGAAAGGGGCCGGGGGTGGTTGGGAAGGCAGCGTGGGTTTTTGTAAAAAATTTAAATGAAAAGGGACCCTGGGGGCTTTTTAAATTTTTTTAGAATGCTTTGAGGGTTTCCCAATGAATTTTTTTTCCCCAAAGGACAAATGTAAATTAGATTTTCTTTGGGGCCCCCAAAAAAACACAAAAACTTTTTTCAAAAAAAACACTTAAAAATTGTTAATTTGGGGGTAAAAAACCGGGGGCTATTTTTAAAAGTGTAAAATTACCTGGGGAAAACCCCAAAAAAATCAGTTTACTTACAGTGGGGCAAAGATCCCCCAAATCGTACAATTATTAAAAAATAATATTGTAAGTGCTTGTGGAAATTTTTTTTTGGGGGTTTTAAATAAAAACCTCTTAATTATTTCTTAAGGAAGTAAATTTTTTTTGTTGGCCCCAAAAAACTTCAATGAATTTTGATTTTTAAACCGGGGGGCCACTGTCCCCCCGGCCAGTGGGGGGGGGAGTGTGGGGGGAGGAAGGCAGCATGGGTGGTGGGAAGACAGCGGGGTTTTTGTAAACGTGTTTTGTCAACAATATAATAATAACAATGTTTGTGCGGGTATTGTGTTGCATCTGAGTGGATATACAGTGGACCCCGCAAATCGGCCGTAATCCGTTCCAGGCCCCTGGGCCCAAAAAAAAGGGGAACTGGCCGATTCTGAACAATTATTTAACATAAGAAATATAATGTAAATAAAATTTAAACCCCCTTCCAAACCCAAAATATTCACAAAAAAATTTTTTTAAAGATTAACTATAGTTTTAAAAAACAAAAAAAAAACCTAAAAAATTTTAAAATTTTAAAAAATAACATTGTATTTTCCTTTATTGAAGAGACTTGCTGGCATTTGGAAGATAGGGAGGAGGAGTGGGGGGGCTTAGTGTTTAAGGGGGGAATCCCAAAGGACTTCAGGGGAAAAAGTCCCCCGGGGACTGCCCTTCTTTTTTTTTTTAAGCCATTAGGGGCCCCTTGAGAGTCATTTTGGCCCCCCTCTGACAAAATAACTTTTCCCAGTCCTGTTTTGGTGCCTCTTTAACATGTTCCTGAATTCAATATGGTTTGTCACTGAACCAGAGATGGCTTATTTCAGCTTGCTCAGGGTGATATTTTTTTAAAAAAACTTTGCACATCATTCCACTTTGAACAAACTACTCATATTTTTTTTCTCTCCTTCTTCAACCCCTGGGTTCCTCACTTTTTTAAACAGGGGGGGACTAGGGAAATTTTTGGACCCTTTTGACTTATTTCACAAAAAACAATAAACAAGCAATAAACACAATAAATTTATTTTTTAAATGTTTGTCCCCGGGGGGGAATGTTACCAATGGTAAACAAAAACCCGCTCCACGGGGGCCCGTTGGGGGGGGACAGGTCTGGACGCGGGCCGATAATTTAGGGAAAAAGGGCCCAAAAATTTTTGGGAAAATTGGGCCAAAGGGGATCAAAAATCGAGCCGGGGCCCCTTTTTGGGGGTTTTAATACATTATGCATTATTTGGTCTCAAGGCCACAAAAAACCAAAATTAAAAAAATTTGGGGAAAGGAAAAAAAAAATAGAATAAAAGTAAAAAAAAAATTAAAAGGGTGGCAGTCCCGGGGGTTGGGGTAAGAGGTTACTTTCTGTCAACTTTCCCCCATATCTCAGTAAGTACCCGATCGCAATTTTTTTCTTTTTTAAAAACTGTATTCTAAAGATTTTGGCAAAAAAAAAAAAAATTTTTTTTTTTTAAACTTTTTTTCACAGAGTGAGTTCATGATCAGGGGGGTCCCCAAAATGAAAGGTGAAATTTATTGGCAAGTCTCTGCACCTGCTGTCTTGTTTTTCCCAGCAGTAAGTAGGTTCCCGGGTTTTTTCCTTAAGTTGGGGTTAATTTTACCCCTGGACCCCCCCCGAGTTTCCCATAATTCATTCCAGAGGGGGTTCAAGGGGCCTTAACCAATTTTTTTCCAAAGGGGAAAAAAAGTAAAGAGGTTAGTCGGGGGGCCACTGTACATCGTTTTCTTATTAAAAAAGGTAGCTAGCGGTTTACAGTAATTGAATTTATAGTTGAGATGAAGTACTGTATATAAAAAATTACAGTACAGTGGACCCCCGGTTTTCGTTGAAAATTCATTCCAGAATGCTTTTTTCCCTTATCGGCAATTTTTTTTCCCTAAGGACAAATGTAAATTAGATTATTCATTTCCCCCCCCAAAATACACTTAAAAAACATTAAAAAAAAAAACCCTCAAATTTGGGGTTTTTGGAGGTGAAAAAACCCGGGGGGCCCCCCGTTTTTAAAACCCTTATAATTTACAGTAAAAAAATTGAAAAATTTTTTAAATCAAAATAATGCTTAAATAATTGAGCAATCATAAATTTTTTGGGGTTTTTTTGATTACGGGGTAAAAAAAGTACAGTGGTCCTGACTTCGTTTTACCCCCTTTTACTTATTTCGAACGTCTTTAACGTAAAAATAACCCGTTGATTGATTTGTCTTACCCTTTTTCGTGGACCTTCCCGGGACCCACTAAAAGCCCCAGGGGCGTATTTTTTTTTTCCCCGGGAGGCGACCACCCCCCACACCCCGCATTCATACCAGTATATTGTCATTTTCCCCCTGTTTTATGCTTGCAACTGCTAAAAAAAGCACCATGGGTCAAGGAAAGACCTAGTGCTAAGCCGGGCAAGGGCAAAAAAAAGATAAAATAAAAAAGGAGATAAAAAAAATATAAAGGGAGTGCGTTGGAGCGGGGGTTTTATGGAAACCCCCATTCACCATCTCTACCATTGTGGAAAAATTTTAAGTAAAATAAGGAATTTGTTAAAAAAGGTGCATCTGTGATAAAAAAACACAGACCACAAGTGCTGGAAAATGGGGGTTGTTGGGTGGGATCAAAGAAACAGTTACGGAGATATTTTTGGGAATAATTTGGAAAAAAAGGCATTGCATAGTCTCCTTAAGAAAATGCCTCAACGGGAAGTGAGCAAATTTAAAGCCAGCAGAGGGGGGCAAAAAAGAAGGTACTGGCTACATAGTGTTGGAGGCATGGTGAGGCCAGGGACAAAAGTGGGCTAAAAATATGTGCTTGAATTCCAGGGTACCTGAGGCTGAAAATTCCCCCCCCAACAAGTGTTTATGTGATGGGCTGTTTGGAAGAAAATGCCCAACAGGACCTCTTACTCAGGGGAAAAGGCCGCCAGGCCTACCTATGAAAGACAGGCTAACTTTGATGTGGCCAACCCCATGGTGATTGCAAAAGCCTTTACTAGTTTTTTTTGAAAATCCCAGTTTTTGGAGATCGGTGTAAAATCTAACTTGTGGGGATGTGGAAGTCTAAAAAAAGGCTTGGGTCCAAAGGACTTTTCTTAGTTTGGGTTTAAAAATAAATTTTTTGGCCCCAGTGTGAAGAAATATCTCAAAAAAATTCCCAAAAAGCCCCCCGATAATGGACAATGTCCCTTTCATCCCCCCAAATTGTAGAAAATTGTGGAGGAGTTTAAATTCATCAAAGTGAAGTTCTTGCCCCAATACCACTCCTCCCCCGCCCATGGAAGGGTCATTTCCAACTTTAAAAAAAATCTATACCAAAGCAATGTTTCAAAAAAGCTTTGATGTGACCCGAAAAAGAACATAACCCTAAAAATTTTGGAAAAAAAATTTTCCCAACCTTTTTTACACCATAGGTAAGGTTGGGGGGGGGCTCCGGCTTTAACTCTGCCTGGAAAATTGTGGCCAGACTGTGTCCCCGAGAGGGGTTTTTTAAAGGGTTTTGGGGGTGACCTCAGAACCTGAGCCTCAGCCTGAGCCTGTTTTTGGGAAAAATTGTGGAATTGGGGAATCTTTGGGGTTGGGTAGTGGTGAGGTGTGGGGAAAGTTGGTGGAGGGCACAAGGAAGAGCTAACCCTGAAGATCTGCAAAGGGTTCAACAGCCCCGGAAAAAAAGCAGAGGGGGACAATGGTTCAGAGGAGGAGGTAGGTGGAACAAAAAAAGGGAAAAATTGCCTTCTTCAAGGTTAGGAGATCTGTGCCAAATGGGTGATGGAACTTTATGGTGAAATCACCCCCAGCTTTGCGGGTGGTGGCAACCTGTACAATGACACAGTGGTGTGTTTTCAGGGTGTGTTAAAGAATGAGACCAGGCTCCCGGGCAATTTTGTTGAAAGGGTTGTGGGCCCCCAAACGGCGTGGCATTAAAAAAAGGGGTAACCCCGAAAAAACACCACCTAGTGTTAATGGAAGGGGTTCCCCCAAACACCCCCCCCACCTTCCCCCCTCCCGTCCCCAAATCAACAACTCTTAATAAATTTGGAAGTTTTTTTTACAATATTTGCATTGTATTTTTTTATTCTTTATTCAATTATTTATTATTTAATTAAAAGTTCTTTTTTTTTTAATCTTTTTGGGAAATCTTGGAGATTAAATTTTTTCATTATTTTTATGGGGGAAAAATTTTTGTTTACTTTTTTGTTTAAAAAATTTTGACATTAAAAATAAGTTGAGGTACCACTGTGTGTCTGTCTGGTTAATTTTGGGGAAATGAAAAAAAATTACTTTTATCTGCCCTTTAAAACTTGCGAATGACCAATGAAAAAAAACCTGGAGGGTTTTTTGGGCCCCCCTTTTCGGACCAGGCCCAATGGTGGGGCAGGGTTATCAAACCGGGGGGGTTTGCCGCCCAAACGGCTGGCAAAACCCGGCTGTGGTACGGCTTTGGTCCTGTCCACTGGTTGAAGACCCGGGGGGCTATTTTGGAATCCCCCTTTTGTATCGGGGGGCAGTTGCAGTCTTGGGCCCCGGACACCTGTGTTCTTTCAGTGTATCGTCGCCCTATTTTCATTGGGGAATTTCCCAAATGATTTTTGTAACTGTTAATTAGTTTTTAAAATGTATTTTTTTCATTCTCTCTCTTCATTCAGGAATATGTAATTCAAGGGATTAACGTTTATAATTTGTTGTTTCTACTTATGTGGGCATAAAGTTCTTTGTCCTCTAGGTGAAGTCCTTAAGGGGCAGTTAGTGTACAGCAGTATTAATAAGAGAACAAGCGTTTGAAGAGAATCACAGGGCGCCCTTTTTGAAGGTTCTTTACCATCCTATCATTTTCGAATCAAGAGATACATTGTTGGGGTTTTTTTGGGTGAATCCCACATTATCACTCCAGATCCTTCCTTTTTTTTATCTTGATGGTTAAATTTGTTGAAAAACCCAATGTTTTTTTCCTCAAGTTTTCCTTCGGGAAAAATGGTTTGCCCCTAAAATGAACAATTATGTAAGTGTTTTGTAATCTTTTGTATTTTGGGTTTTTTAAATGTACTAACCTACTTAATTTTTTAAGGGGGTAAATTGTTGGAATGGCATTGGAGCCCTGTAATAAATTATGACCAAAATGGTCCACTGATTGTTTTTTATTGAACCTATAGAACTTCATTTTGGTCCCCTGGCCGGGGCAAAACCCGCTTCATCAGGGGAGTTGTTCCGGGGGGTAGAAACTTTGGGGGATTCTTACAAGTTGTTTTATAGAAAAGGGTACCTGGGTGCCCCGTGACTGGTGTAGGTTTACCCCGGGTTTTAAAAAATTAATTTACATTTATCCTTGAAAAAAGTTTTGGCACTCAAACAGCATTCTGGAAAGAATTTTCCACGAAAAGGGGCCACTGTAGTATTTGTCATTTATGTCAGCTGGGGCCGTATCCCTTGTACATGTAGAAAAATCATTATATTATTATTATTATTATTATTATTATTATTATATTATTTTAGTGGATTTAAAAATTTGGTTTTATGTCCCTTGGGGTTTTGGTGTCTTTGGAGGACACTGTCAGGGCCCTTTGGGGGGGCATCCCAAAGGACAACATGGAGCTTTTTACATCTCGTCTATGTCAGATATGAGGAAAGGAATAGGATGGCAGATGGCCTTGTGCAAGTTTTTTAAGCGCTCCCTTTTTCTTTTCTATTACCTTTTTGTTCATTGTTAAAAATTTAGTCCTCTACCAACTTTTCCTGTTATTCCTTTTCCGCATTTTTGTGCACAACCCCGGTCAAAATTTTGAAGGCTTTGCAAATCATAACCATCTGCATTTTTTTATCCTCTTTAACCAGGGGAATTGTTGGACAGGCGGGCAGGTGTTCAAACCCCCGTTGCCCTTGGTTTTTTAAAAGATGGGGTTTTAGGGGGTTTGACTTGTTTTAAACCCTTAAGATTTTTATGGGGAAGTGCACAGTCTGTATTTTTTCAAATGTTTTTTCCCCCCTTTGTGGTGGGGGTATGTCGTTGTTTTTAGTGAGTGTAGGATGCCCCCCCCATGCCCCTCCTAGAATGCAGTCAGGGGGGGTTTTGCGTTCTTGATACACGGTTCCATGATTGGGCCCCGGGGCAGAGTGCACGGGGATGTCATTTTTTGTTTTTAAAATCTTGTGGTGTTGGGGAAAAATCAAGATTTTTGAGATGACCATATGTTGTGACCCGTCGGGGAACGGCTCGCTGTTGAGTCGTATTGGGACAGTATCTCACTATTTCTTTGTGTCATCTCATATGTATTTTTTGGGAGGGGCCCAATACTGAATGTCATAAAATGGCATAAAGCAATTTTTTTTCAACCTTTTTCCCTTTAGTTCTTCCTGAGACTTTCTAAAAATTTTTTAAGCTTAAGTTCAATACAGTGGAAAGGTTTTTGTTTTTGTTTTCCGAAAACTTTAAGTGCCATTACCAAAAATTTGTTCCCATAAGGAATAATGTAAATTAATTGCCTTTTTAAAAAAAACCTTACAAAGCATTTACAAAAATAATTACATAATTTTGGTTTACATACGTAATCCGGGGTCCATTGATTTGCTATTTCTCTGACCCCTGCCTCCCTTTATTTTCAGATATATTGGCCCTCTCCAAGCTCTGTGATTCTTCGCCTTCGTCTGTATAGAGGCGTCTTTCTCTCTTTCTTTTTTAGTTTTGCAAACCAAAATTGAAATTACACATTGTAACCTTTTAAAAAAAAAAAAATTTTATTCTTTCCTTTTTTTTCTCTTTCTTTTTCTTAATGAAATGTGCCTTAAAAAGACTTCAAGAGCCACAGGTTTTTTTTTGTAGGAAAAGGGTTTTGGGTCTGTGTTGTTTAACCCTTTTTAGGGCCAAGGCCCAAATTTCAGAGGTCCCATTGTCCAAATTTAAAAAAAAAAATTTTTTCTTATGAAAGGTGAAATCTTTCTCTGAAGGTAAAAACCAAAAAAATCTGAAATTTGATGGAAAATTGGGCAAATTATGCTCCGAATTTTTTATGCATTGGCAAAAGCATCGGCTTTGCCGATTTGACCCCATTTAGGCCAAACATTATTCCAGTCGACCAAAGTCTTTTCTATTTCACTAGTATTACTTCTATTCTATCATTTGGGACAAAAATGATCAACTTTTTTAACTACAAAATAAAGTGATGGGGGTGGTAATTTGAATTTAACTCAGTTCAAAATATTCCAATTTCAAAAAGGGGCAGAATAAACAATGCAGGCATTCCTGGCATAAAATAACATTTCCTCTGTTCATTAGTTCTTTTAGTCTTTACAAATGTTCCATTTTGATTTTTTTCACAAAAAGAATTTTTATTCAAACCAAAAAATGGAAGATTTACTTTAAATTTGTAATAATTGTAAAATAATATCCATTTTAACGTATATTAGAACCGGGGGTTGTTTTTGGGTTGGGCTTTGTTATTTTTGAACACGGCAAAATTTAACATTTACGTTACTTTGAGCTCAGTTTAAGCCTTTCCCCAAAAAAATCAAAATCATCTCTATTTCTGAAACAGTGGCCCCTAGGGCCCAAGAAAAATATGTAAGTTTTTGAAGGGGTTTTGGGAAGTGTTTTGGGGGGGGTCTGAAATAGACTAACCTCGTGACTTTTTTTTAAGGAAAAAATTTTCGGTAATGGCACTTTAGCGGCCTGGAATGAATTTTCTCGTTAGGGGGGGGTCCACTGTTATCTTCCATTCTAAAATGGACCAAGAAATCGAAATACAACAAAAAACATATGAAAAACACTACAAAGTGGTTTTAATAAAAATTACGGTCTCAGTTTTTTTTTCTATACTGTGTGCTGGGATTTTTTTTGGTGCACACCCAAAATAGATGTATTCTCTCATTTTGGCCAAAATTTTAGCTCATATTATCTGGTGAGCTGAGCTCATGGCACAGAACTCGGTTTGGACCTGAACTAAAGCCGTAGAATTTTACATGGCCCCTGAAAGGGAAAATATCTTCTCACTTGTTTCATTTAGACAACTGGATTTTTTTTAAAATACCCATTTTAACATACAGAAAGTGAACCCCAAAAAAAAATTGATTTGGGCCCCCAAAAATTATCCCCGGCCCCTTTCCCCCCCGGGGGCCTTTACCGAACCCTTCCCTCCCCCCTTTTTGTTTCCCCCTTTCCAATTTTTTTTTACCGAAAAAACAAAGGGATTCAAACATTTCACAAAAAATTTTTTTTGGGATTAATGATTTCACTGTGAAATAATCAATTTTAAAAAAAGTTTCTAGTGGCATCCCTTGGGAAAAAAGTGAGGAAGAAACAAAATGAAAAAAGGGATAATAGAAAATTGATGACATACATGTGGGGGAGTTTCCCCGAATATGCAAAAGAAAAACCCAAAGGGATGCAGGGGGGGGATCAGGAAGTGTAGCAGGCATGGGGAGTGTACAGGCATAGGGGGGGGCACTGGGAAGCATAGCAGGCATGCAGGGGTAGCAGGAAGGCAGGGGGGGGTTTTCCCCTTCCCCAAAACAACCCCCCCCCTCCCCTTCTTCCAGATGCCAGCAAGTCTCTTCAAAAAGGAAGTAAATTTTTTTTTAAATGTAAATTTTTATTTCTTGTTATTATGTGTTATAATGTGTTTTGTGTACGTTTAAAAAAATATACTTATTCTCTATAAATTTTTTTTGTGAATTTTTTGGGGGTCTGGAACAGATTAAGAACATTATTTCTTAGGGGGAAAAAAGGTTGAAATGGGGCCGTTCGATTTGGCCCCAGCCCCTGGAATGGTTAAGGCCCCATTTTGGGGGCCCCCATATATAAGTAAATAGTAAAGAAATTTTTTTTTCATTGCAGATTGCAGATTCATAAATTACAATTAAATGAGTGGGGGCCATCTAGGAAGGGGACAAAATTTGATTTTTAATATTAAAAAATTTTATTTATTCTAGTTAAAAATTGTTTTTAAAAAAAAATGATGAAATTTTACTGTTTAAATTATTATATGATGAATTTTAAATTTTACAGGTTTTGGGGTTTTCAAGGTAAATTTTGGTTGAGATTATCTTGGAAAAAAACATTGAGCATTTTTGCAAAATTATAATATGAGTATTTAGTTTTGATTATGGGGGGGAACATAATAGTAACATATTAAAAATTGGATTATCGTATGGAAAAATAATACATTTTCAAAGTTTTTGTTTTATTTTTTTTGGTAGGTGGTTTTGAGTTGTCTTAAATTGATTTTCAGAAAGTTTTTTTTAAAATTTTTTCTGGTAATGGGATTCTGGGCCCTTTTTTGTGCATAAATTTTTTTCATAGGTTGATAGAAAGGGGTATAAAAAGTGATCTGTGTTTTGTTGGGGTCATGGGCCTATTAAATTGGGGGGGGAAAAATTTTTTAGCGGGGGGTTTTATTAGGTGTAAGTTTATATAGTAGGCACAAGAGTAAGTATGAATGTTTTTTTGAGAGTTTGTTTTTTAATATTGGTGAGATGCGTTAGAGGGGGAAAATTTTATCATTCTGCCGGCCCCTTTTTTTTGTTATGGTGGTCAAAGGGGATTTTTTTTGACCCCCTGCACAGATTCCATAGGTGAGATACGGGTAGATAAATGAATGATATAGTGCAAGGAGAGCTGATTGTGGTACATAATAGCGTATCTTTGATAATATGCCTATTTTCGAGATTTTCTTTGAAATTTGTTGTATTGTTTGGGGAAATAATTTTCTTTGGTTATATTTCACTTTTTAATTTTCTTTAAAAAATTTTAAATTTGAAAAAAAAAAGCAATACAAAAAACTACTTCCTGCTAACTACAAACCTCATAATGTATCATATAGTATACATGGACCCCAGTAACGAGCAAAATTCATTCAAGCCTGCTCAATGCCATTACCAAAACTAAAAAATAATGTCAATGGTTAGTCCTTTCAGACCCCCCCAAAAAACACTTAAAAAGCACTTACAATATTATCTTACATAATTTCGATTTCCGGGGGGTCTTTGGGGGGCCCTGTACTGTGTGCTTTGTATCATATAGTACTAGTAACTTATAATGCATTATACAGTACCTCATAATTTTTTGGTGATATATTCTCCGGGAACATATGAATTTGTGCCATCTCCCTTCCCCTATACTAGCAATGCATAATTAGGCTGCTCTCGCCAGTTCTGTCAACAAAATTAAAATTATTCAAACCAAATTAATCAAAATGTCATATGTGTGGAAAAAATGGCCCGGGGTTTAAAGAAAAAAAAATTATTGCAGAAGCCTGCTCAAGTGCCATTACCGCAATTTACTTCCCCTTTAAAAAAATGTCATTTAGGTTAGTCTATTTCAGACCCCAAAAAAAAACTTCCCCCTTCAATATTATCCATAATTGCCCCTTTCTGGGGGTTGTTAAGGGGGGTTTCCCTGGGTTTTTCCCCAAAGGTTATACTCGATAAACTTTCCAATGTGAATATTCTTTAAAGTGTGGCTGTTGGTTGCATTTTTTTTGGACGAAGAAACCAACACATGTTCGCCATGAAAATGTGGGACTTTAAACCAAAAAAACCCAATAATAAAGTGATAATGTGAAAAATAGGAACCCCCACCATTACAGATGTTCGATAGAAAAAATTGCGTGGTTTGTCATTTTCATCATACACAATTTTTGGTTTTTAACGAGGGAAAATTAGTGGACATTAAATTCGTGTGAATTAAAGAGAATTTGGTGATGTTAATATCACGAGGAAATGTGTGCAGTGATTATGGCAACATTTTCAATGACTGTATTTTGACCTCGCAATTCTGTCTCAAGAATTGTGGGTTCAAGAAAATACAGTGGACCCCGGCTAACGATCAAAATTCATTGCAGAAGCCTGATCAAGTGCCTTCCGACGAATTTATTTCCCCCTGAAATAATGTCACGTAGGTTGTTATTTCAGCCCCCCAAAAAACCTTCCCGCACTTTACAGTGGACCCCAGCGAACCCCCCGGAAATCATATAATTATGTAAGTATAATATTGTGTGCTTGTGGAAGTGTTTTTTTGGGGGTCTGAAATAAATCGTGTTTTTTTAAAAATAAATTGGGAAAATCCTTGGCGGCTTCGGGAAAATTTTTTTTCCCTTCCTGGGGCCCTTTTTTCCATTTGCGATTGGGTATCTTGGGGTCCCTGTATTTCTATATCGAACCCCCAAAAACATCATCGTCGGAAGAATAATCTCTACTGAGCAGGACCACGAGATCCCCGAAAAAAGCGAAAAGAATGCTGCTTTTCCCCCCCAAAGTATTCTTCTTATTTAGAAACCCGGGGATAGGTATTTTTGGGATAATGTAAGTCTGGGGGAATGTAATGATCTCAGCACCATCAATGATACTGGGTGAGTGATAGTTTAATTTCGTAAGGGTGTTCTTTTCCCCTCTCTTTCTAATCAGTCCCCTAAAATATACAGTCCAAAAAATTTAAACAACACCGTAACTTTGGTGTTACCTATTTTAAATTTAAATTAAAACTGGTCCAGAGCGGACGGGGGCTAGAGTGTGAGAATATCGAAAACCCCTTTGGGCGCGACCAGGGTGGGTCAAGTTTTTCTCCCCCTCACAGGGATAACCGCGGTAAATTAAATTGGCGGTCATCTCCCCTTAGTTATTTTTTTGTAAGTGGGGGAAACCCCGACGGGAAATTTTCAATTCCCCAATATGTATAAATTAATTATATTTTTTTAACATTATCAAAGATAGCAGCTGAATGCAAAACATGAAAAAGGAATTTGAAATGTTACACAAAAAGAAAAACTTACATTTTTTTTAAAAAAATGCAAACCCATAGGTCAAAAAGTGCAATGGTGGACTGGATTGAAAGGGGGAGGTATGAGTGAAGATGTGGATTAATGGGGTTTTTAAAAAACATCGCGTTGGTGTAATACGTTAGTTTCCATTTAAAATCATAAGGGTCTGTGTTAAAGGGGCTTTAGGCAAGGAAAGCATTTAGTGTTTTTGATCATAGGTAAATTTTGTGCTCTTGGTAGAGAGGGCAGTCTATTAATATATCGTAAATTTTGGGTACCTGGGAGTCCTTGCAGAGAAGTCAGGGCATTTTCCCCGGATACCTGTGTGCCCCATTTGTAGCTGTGCAAACATATTTCCCAAACCCAACAGCAAGGAAAAAAAGATGGCCATGAACCTTTTGCTGTTTGATGGAAAACAATTTGTCCTTTAATTCAGACCAGCATTGTTTTGCAGTTTCAGAGTCAAGAGAACACTGAAAATAATCAGAAAAGGTCTCCTGTAAGACGGGTAGAAAGAGCAAGTGGTAACTGAGTCTAGTTTTTTTTTGCCCGAGAATCAGTGTCCAGGAACCCAGTAAAAAAAATGCCCTTTTAATTTCCTAGAAATGCAAAAAAACCATTGTTGCATACAAAGGATGATGGGATGCAGTGAATCAAATTTTTTGGGGTACCTAAGATCCCTGGGAATCTAAAACAATGAATGGGCACGACATGGTTCCCTCCTATGATACCGGAAGTAGTCTGGCTCCTCGTAAAAAAAAAGCTGGTTGACTCAAGAAATGTCCTTTTGTTATCTATCGGAAAAAAAAGCTACATATCTTTCTTCTAGAATTTCGTAGCATCAGCGTACACTGCAACTGCATGAAAATGAGACTCAAAGTACAGTACTGTATTAAGAAGGGAAACACAAGTTAAAAAAAACATGTTGGCATTGGGCATGGATGGGGAATTCACAAACATAATTAATAGAACTTCCCAAAAAAAGGATGGATGATTGTATGAGGTGTTTTTAAAAGGGGAAAAAGTTAAGACATTGCCAGAGTTTGAACACAGAGATTAAGGATAATAAATAGTCAACTTTAAAAAAATTTTCTTAATCCTTGATGATTCTGAACATACAAAAGTCTTAAAGTGAAGAAAATATCAAAGGCAATAGGCACCATTACCCGCAAAGAAAGGACATTTCTTTCTTCCGGGCCCTTGACTGGGAAAATCGGGTCCCTAGACAGGGATGTAATCCTTGATGAATGGCATTAAGTAATGAGGTGTGGAAATAAACGTGGGACTTATAGGCAGGTTGGTTTCCCCCGGTACTGCCGGAAACGATTTTTCCCCAAAAAACGAACTCCATTTTTTCCTTTAAAAAAGCATATAAACCGATAACAAGTTTACATAACATTAAGTTACAATAGCGGGGGATTAAAAAGAAAAAACACACAACATATTATTTCCTCAAAATATTTGTAGTCAATGTAGGGCAAAAGGTGAGTAGTATATTTCTGTAAAAATTATTTGGGGGCAGTGCCGTCTAATTTTTTTTACAGGGGGGGTTGGTGCCGTACTAGTCGCTAAATTCTAGCGGCTTCAAATTAAGCAGGTAGCTGGTAGGCCCCCTTTTAAAGAAGGGCTATGTGGTCAGTGTGCGCAGTAAAAAAAAAAAAACCTGCACCACACACTGCATAATGAAAAAAAAAAGCCGTTTTTGTTTAAAAAGGACTTTCAGTCTATTTTTTTAGGATTTTTTTGTTTTCGTTTTTTGGTCTCATGTGATAGAATGGAAGATATATTACAGAAATAGAGATGATTTTTTTTGGGTTTTCAATAAAGTCCCTTTTAAAAAGAGCTAAAAATAGCGAAAATGTTTGATTTGGCCGATGTTCAAGAAAACAAATCACACCATTTAATACACTCAACTGGAGTCTAATATTTTGCACAACGCGCTGATATTATTTATCCTTTTTTTACAATGATGCAGTTGTATACATAACAGTAAATCTTTTTTTTTTTGTGAGAATAAAAATTAAAAAAAGAAAGCAAAGAATTAAGGGGCCTGTAGATGTGACTAATGAACAGAGAAGATGTTATTTTAGTGCCGGAATTTTCCCTTTTTTATTCTGGCCCTTTTTAAATTGGCATCGTTTAAATTTGTGTGAAATTGGTTTTCTTTTCTGACCACTATTTTGGGTATTGAAATTGGTAAATAGGCAGTTTCTTGTACTCAATCGATAGAAAAAATGGGTTCTAAAAAATAGCTATGATTTTATGGTTGGAACTTGGAATTGGCCAAAAATAGGGCTCAAAGTTTTAAAAGGAGGAAAAAAATCTTGGGAAACGATAACCCCGAAGCAAATTCCCCAAGTTTTCATTCAAATTTCAAACTTTTGGTGTTTTAGTCGGAAAAAATTTTATATTTCATAAGAAAAAATTTAAATTTTTTTTTCCAAAAATTTTTTACCCTGAGAATGTTTCCAAAAGGCCTGTCCCCCCAAAAGGGTTAAAATATGGAGTCTGGCCACCCACCCAATACTATCTCGTTTTAAAAAATCCTTAGATTGATAAAATGCATATACAGTACACTCATTACTTACCTTAAAATATTTGAAGTTTAACCCCTTTTAAATGTCCAAACGTAGATATACGTTTTGGGATGTCAACGTAGATCTACATTTTATTTTCTTCCTTCAAATTTGGGGCGATAGGCCTGGGTCGCCAGACAAGAGAATGGGTCTGCACCCTCGGGTTTCGCAGTATTAAAAAATCCTGGACCCAGTACCTTGTGGGAGCACCAGTTCAATTGAGTGCCAGTTGAGCAAATCTGTCAAACCCCAGGACCCCCGATGTCATGTCGCTTAACCTTTTATAAGGGGGGAAAAAAAATAGGTTAAAAATACATGGTGGCTGTGGGTGGGTGTGATTGGACCTGACTACTTTGCTACTAGGTCTGATGCCATGCTCCTTCCTTAGAGGATGACCTGACTGGTGGGTCATTGGTCAAAACTAGGGGTGCATGGGCCGTAGGCCTTCTGCAGTGTTCCTTCTTTTTTTTTCTTTGTATTCGGGAGGCGGCTGACTTTGGCTGTCTCTGGCTGTCTATATCTGTATATCTCTTCCCCTATCTGTTTTTTCTCTGTCTATATCTATCTGTCCTATATCTCTGTATCTGTCTATATCTCTGTCTATCTTTTATATCTGTCTATATCTCTGTCTATCTTTCTTCTTTCAACAATGGCCGCTTCCCACCAAAGGGGGGGGCCAAAAAAAAAAAAAAAAAGTTTCTCTTTTTTAATTTAGTAATGTATACAGGAGAAGGGGTTTGCCCCTTCTCCCGGCATTTTTTACTCTTTTTGACACGCATGGCTTATCTTAATATCTCTCTCTGTCTCTCTCTCACATGTACACATAATAAAATTTTTATACATAGTGTAAATTACCTAGGATAACCCAAAAATTCCGGCAAAGGCTATCAATGCTTGTAGATATAAGACATAATAACATGACTGGCAATAATACGCATTGTCATTACTTCTGCATCGTGTATAATACCTATTGGCTTTTGAGCCGCACTCTGAGACTAGCAAGCAGACGGAAAGAAAAAACACAGGCAGACAGAAAGCAGATGCAGGCTAGACAGACAGACAACACAGACAGCTAGACAGTGGAAACAAAGAGAGGGTTTCCCCCCCCCATTCATCAATGTCATTGGGCTGTCAGTGTTATCTGACACTTGTCATAACACCATTCTTCAAGGAGGCATATCTCAGGCACTGGAGGCAGACAGATAAGCAGAGCTAGACAGATAGACAGATAGATAGATAGACAGACAGACAGACAAAACAGACAGACAGACAGATAGACAGACAGATAGATAGACAGATAGATAGACAGATAGATGAACAGACAAAATACAGACAGTGAAAACAAAGCAGAGTTTCCTCACATTCATTCATCAATGTCACTGCCTTATCAGTAGTTATCTGGCAATTGTCATAACACCATTGTTAAAGGGGGTTTCATATAAACTCCAGGATGTCTAAACATTGCTGGGACCTATAAATTTGTATATATTTATAGACAATAGTAAATGACCAAGGAGGTGAAAATGTTCACCTGTTGGTGTGATTGACTATTTGAGTACTATTTCAGTACCTAATATTAGTGTTAGAACAAAGATTGGCTATGAAATCACAAGAACTATTATAAATTTAATTATCAGAACATAAAAATTATATAAATTAAAATAAAAACTAGAAAAAAAAGTATATCCGCAATACTTCTGCAACCAGGACTTGGTTGTCATCACGTGAGCATCCGCACCAACTTGGCGGGCTTATATCTCAGAAAAGTACTGGCTCTAAAAAAAATTTTTAGCCTATCCTGTTTATAAAAATGCGCCGTTCAGGGTCCACAATTTCAAAAAAAAAAAAAAAATTATTTTTCTTATGAAATGATAAGAATCTTTTTCTATCATAAGCGACAAAAATTATGAAATTTGGAAAACAAGGTTTGCTTTCGGAAGTTAGCGTATCCATGACATTTAAATCAGCGTTTGCCACTTTGAGCCCTTTTTAAAAATTTCCCAATGTGTCAGTCTACTAAAATTATAGCTATTTCCAGAACTCCATTTCATCTATCGATTGAGTAAAAGAAACCCCTATTTACTAATTTCAACTACCCAAAATAGTGGTCAGAAAATGGCAATTTGGCCAATTTACACAAATTTCAAACAATGCCAATTTCAAAATAGGGTCCATAATAAACAAGGCAGACATTCCTGGCACTAAAATAACATCTTCTCTGTTCATTAGTCACACCTAGGCTCCTCTTACATTACTTTTGCTTTCCATTTTGAATTTTTTTTCTCACAAAAAATAAAATTTATGTTATGTATACAACTGCATCATTGTAAAAATGGTATAAATAATATCAGCGCACTTGTGCAAGAATTTAGACTCCAGTTGATGTGTATTGGATCATGGGTGATTTGTTTACTTTGAAATCGGCCTCAAAATTTTCTTGCGCTCAGTTTCAAGGTACTTGTCATCGTGAAACCAGTCAAAATTATCTCTATTTCTGTAATATATCATCTATTCTATAAAATGAGATAAGAAAACGAGAATACATAAATAAATGAAGGATGAGGTGAATCATAGAATTGATGAGGGAAAAAAAAGGGGAGTGGTGCACTTAGGAGTCTGTGAGACAAAGAACTTTATCCATGAAAGCAAAGAGGGGAATGTTTAGAGTATAGTTATACCAACACTCTTGTATGGGTGAGACATGGGTTGTGAATGTTGCAACAAGGAAGGCTGGAGGCAGTGAGATGTCATGTCTGGGGGGCAATGTGGTGTGAATATAATGCAGAGAATCCGAGTTGGTTAGGAGGAGGGTGGGATTACCAAAACTATTATCCAGAGAGCGAGGAGGGGTTGTTGAGATGGTTTGGACATATGAAAGGATGGGCAAAATAGAATGACTTCGGGTATAAATTTAGTGGAGGAAGGGGGGTAGGGGTCGGGCCCAGAAAAGGTTGGAGGGAGGGGGGAAAGGTTTTGTGTGCGAGGGCTTGGACTTCCAGCAAGCATGCGTGGCGGTGTTAGATAGGAGGGAATGGAGACAAATGGTTTTTTGGGCTTGATGTGCTGTTGGAGTGTAGGCAAGGTAACATTTATGAAGGGTTTCGGGAAACCGGCAGGCCGGACTTGATTCCTGGAATGGGAAGTACAGTGCCGGCACTCTGAAGGAGGGTGTTAATGTTCAGTTTTGTAGCTTTAGTGTAAGCACGCCTCTGGCAAGACAGTGATGGAGTGAATGATGATGAAAGTTTTTTTGTCGGGCCCCCCACCTTTGAGGGAAAACGGCCAATGTGTTAATAAAAAAATAAAAATATACAGAAAATAAAAGTTATGTGAATAAAAACAATGCAAGGTAAAATTACACAATGAGATAGTATATGGAATATAAAAACAAAAGAATTTATCTATAACAAGGCATAGAAATCTTAGCTGATGTGTCAAGAGTTCTTGTGCAAGTATGTGGTCATTCAGGTATCCTTCAGAATTCACTGTCAGTGTTGTCATTTGTCTTTTGTTTTCTAATGGCAGATGGATTTAAACGAACCTGTTTATTGGCATGAGGACAATCTGTATATCGTCATTGCATAATGGTAGAAGCCAGTTCCATAGTCAAGGTAAGACAGGAATCAAAGGTACTAGAGGGGATAGACAGAATGCCAGTACTGGGTTTGGGGAACAAAGTATTACCCATAAGTGGTTCCAGGCTCTGAGGGGAGTTTATGACCATGAGGGGGTCACTAAAGATTCAGGATAATTAGGTAGTGTTTCATTTATCATTTAGCAAAAAATAGGGGTCAGGTCCAATAATAAACATAAGGACAAATGGTTTTTAGGACTTGACATGCTGTTGGAGTGTGAGCAAGGTAACATTTATGAAGGGATTCAGGGAAATCAGCAGGCCGGACTTGAGTCCTGGAGATGGGAAATACAGTGTCTGCACTCTGAAGGAGGGGTGTTAAAGTTGCAGTTTTATAACTGTAGTGTAAGCACACCGGCAAGACAGTGATGGAGTGAATGATGAAAGTTTTCCTTTTTCGGGCTACCCTGCCTTGGTGGGAGACGGCCAATGTGTTAATAATAATACAGTAGGGCCCTGCTTTATGGCGTTCCACTAGTACGACAACTTCAAATTATGACCAAAACTCTCTATACGGCGCACCTCACCCGGTTTATTTACTTACGGCATATTTTATATGTACGCTGATAATTATACTTATGTGTACCTGTACCTAACTAAACTTACACACTGTGCTGGTGTGCAGGTACACATTAAAATCACTAAGAGTGTCCTTCTAGTCTTAACGCCATAGTAATACTACGTAATAATAATCACTCTTGGGCACATTAAATGTCTTATTTTACGTTAATATAGACATTTTCATTAATTCATCTATGATATTTTCTTCAAAATTATATAAGAAACACATTACATAGCATATAAACATGATACATACACCCACAGTATAAAAATTGACATAAATATGAGATGTGTTTACCAAGCGGCTTTGTAGGAGTGTTGGAAGAATTATGTTTTCTCTAGTCAAACACCAGTTACTGGAAGATAACTGTAGAAAAATATTCCTTTTGTATGCCTTCACTCTATATATAGCTATTCACGACCTTTGTGGGTTTAGCACTTCTTTTTTATTATAATAATAATAATATCATCATTCACTCTAAAAATGGTGTGTTGCATGTGAATGAGTGTGTTGCTGTTTATTTATTCTTCTGTACTAACTTGTACAACTTATATACAATGTAAGGGTATTTGTATTGTGAGGTAATTAGTATTATTATTATTATAATAAAAAAGTATTGTGAGGTAAAAGTTTCACAAGCTCTTACGAACGTATATGAATGAACTAAAAGTGGACATGTATTAATACACGTTTATTTCGCCCGACCGAGTGATCACCCACCACCCATTCAGTTTGTGTTTATACACTGAACTCCGTATCTCGTTCTCTCTCTCGTTTACTCTTTCAACATCAACAGCTAGCCTTGAACAGCCTTTAACATCAACAGCTAGCCTTGAACAGCCTTCAACATCAACAGCCTTCAACATCAACAGCTAGCCTTGAACAGCCTTCAACATCAACAGCTAGCCTTGAACAGCCTTCAACATCAACAGCTAGCCTTGAACAGCCTTCAACATCAACAGCTAGTCTTGAACAGCCTTCAACATCAACAGCTAGCCTTGAACAGCCTTCAACATCAACAGCAATGCACATTCCTTCAAGAGCATCAAACAAGTCTCCAAAATTAATAAAATTAGTTGAAGAATCAGAGGATGATGGCGTGCCATCTCCTGATTTTATTCAATAAATACGTACACTGCCACTCACCTCTCACACATTCATATTAATATTTTAAGGTAAGTAATACGTAGTGTACTCTGTGTGTATCTTACATTTTATTGTGTTTTTTAATGCCTAGTTCTATTGCTAACTTAATATAAGTTAGTGTAAAGTTGTTGTCTGGCATTTATATGCATTTATAAGTGGAAAAAATGGCGTTCCGCTTTTTGGTGATGTCTGCTAAATTTAAGGCGGTAGCCTAGAACCTAACCTGCCGTATAAGTGGGGCTCTACTGTAATAAAAAAATATAATTATAATAGTGGTCCCTTTCCCATCAATATAATGAATTACAGTGGACCCCCGGTGTGCGTGATGCTCCAAACTCGAACAATTATGTAAGTGCATTTTTGTAAGTGCTTTTGTAAGTGTATATTTGGGGGTCTAAAAGGACTAGTCTAATTTACATTATTCCTTATGGGAACAAATTTGTTTGGTAATGGCACTTGAACAGCATTCTGGAATGAATAAATCATGAACACAAGGGGTCCACTGTACTTCAATATAACAAACTTTTAAAATTATGGGTAAAACCCACTGGTTAAATTGCATAGTGCTTTTACCTAATTTATTTTCAATGTTTATTGCAACATACCTGTAAATTACATGTACATTACTATATCAGGTATACACTAAAGTACTTTACAGTACTTGTTGCTATTTTTAACTCTTATACTGATATAACGGACACCCCTATTAGTCTGTTATATTGAAGGTTTACTGTATTTAGATTCAATATGAGGAAGGAGGTAAGGGTCCAATTCTTGGATCAAGGACCCTTCACCATAACAAGGGACTCTATTGAAGGGGGACGGCAATTGATGAAACACTGAATTATTCATCTCTTAAGAATGCTATATTAGGGTGCAAGTTCAATTTTTCTAACTGCAATACATTACTAGGGAATAAAGATGAGATCTACTTTAATGAGTTACTTACTATTAATATTATTACTGTAAAAGAATATGAAGTACAGCACATCAATGTGATCTAGCAAAAAAAATAGCACTCACTTTGTTATCTTGGTGCATCTTTTGTATCCATTCCTCTGGGGCCTAAAAAAGCAAAAAATACATTAAAACAAAGCATATTTACTTAAGACTTGTATTAATACTTTCTAAGATCTATATTACTACTCTGTAGATGAAGCGGATGAAGTTCAAGGAAGCTAGCAGCTGTGTATAAACAAGAAAGTGAGTGAACTATAAGAGGCAATTAGTAAGAGATATAATAATACAGTCATCCCTTGGTTTTCGATTGTCTCAGTTTTCACCGATTTTGGTTTTAGCCGACTTTTTTCGCGGAAAAATTGTCTCGGTTTTCACCGGTTGTCTCAGTTTATGCAGATGGTACTGAACCTGTCCACCAGTGCCGCGCACATACAAAGGCCGTAGGCCCGCCACGCACGCACTCCCACGCATTGTCAC
The DNA here is from genome assembly GCA_009830355.1 of Cherax destructor. Lineage (NCBI taxonomy): Eukaryota > Metazoa > Arthropoda > Malacostraca > Decapoda > Parastacidae > Cherax > Cherax destructor. Next base: position 8,478 of record WNWK01020051.1, on the reverse strand, counting down.
GCAGTCTAGCATTGTTTATGCTTGAGTGAACATCACCCCAGGAGGTCATACAAAACATTTATTAACAATTCATTGTTTTTGGCCCTTGATTATTGTGTGTGACTACTAAATAAGCTTTGGTAAAGAAAGTGAGAAACACGATGGAGTTTAAGAGTATAGCAGGCATGCAGGGAGTGTAGCGTGTATGCAGGGAGTGTAGCATGTATGCAGGGAGTGTAGCATGTATGCAGGAGTGAGCATGTGCAGGAGTAGCAGGTATGCAGGAGTGAGCAGGTATGCAGGAGTGTAACATGTATGCAGGAGTGTAGCATGTATGCAGGAGTGTAGCATGTATGCAGGGAGTGTAGCATGTATGCAGGGAGTGTAGCATGCATGCAGGAGTGTAGCATGTATGCAGGGAGTGTAGCATGTATGCAGGGAGTGTAGCATGTATGCAGGAGTGTAGCAGGTATGCAGGGAGTGTAGCAGGTATGCAGGAGTGTAGCAGGTATGCAGGAGTGTAGCAGGTATGCAGGGAGTGTAGCAGGTATGCAGGGAGTGAGAGTATGCGAGTGAGCATGTATGCAGGAGTGTAGCATGTATGCAGGAGTGTAGCATGTATGTAGGGAGTGTAGCAGGTATGCAGGGAGTGTAGCAGGCAGGAGGGAGTGTAGCAGGCAGGAGGAGTGTAGCAGGCAGGGAGGGAGTGTAGCAGGCAAGGAGGAGTGTAGCAGGCAGGGAAGGAGTGTAGCAGGCAGGGAGGTACATAGCAGGCAGGGAGTGTAGCAGGCAGGAAGGAGTGTAGCAGGCAGGGAGGGATTGTAGCAGGCATGCAGGCAAGTGACCATGGATAAGGACTTGGTACCTAATTCCTTATGGAAGGGATTCCCTTCCAAAAATAGGGTCTCTTCCCTTCCCCTTCTCCTCTCTTCCATCTAGCAACATCAGTCTTCAATAAAGGTAAGTGCCACATAGAGTTCATTCATTTGTGCATGTAAATCTATCTTTAAGGCCCCAATTTTTTTTTTTCCAAACTTCTGGGTTTCTGGAACGGATTAATTGAATTTACATTATTTCTTATGAGGAAAATAGTTTTGGTTTTCACCGATTTTGGTTTTAGCTGATCCATCTGGAACGGATTACAATCGAAAACCAAGGGATGACTGTAATAATAATAATATAATATTTTTATTTCGTTGCAAGTTACAAGTATACATAGTTATTGGTATTTACAATTATAAAACTGTAATGCAAGGAGAGCCACTGGCATGCCATGGCATTAGGGGCAGCTTATTCTAAAGACTTATTCACTAAGTACTTAATACTAGAGAAATTGATTGAGTTTATTCTAGTTTATTCTGTCTCATAAACACGCTGGATAACAGGTATATCTAGCTACTTCTACTTACACTTTAGATCACACTACACTGGCATACACATGCATATATATACATACACACATCTAGGTTTTTCTTCTTTTTCTTAATAGCTCTTGTTCTTTTTATTTTCTCTATTGTCCATGGGGAAGTGGAAAAGAATCTTTCCTCCGTAAGCCATGCGTGTCGTATGAGGCGACTAAGATGCCGGGAGCAATGGGCTAGTAACCCCTTCTCCTGTACAAATCTACTAAAAACGAGAAGAAGAAAAACTTTATAAAATTGGGTTGTCTGAATGTGCGTGGATGTAGTGCGGATGATAAGAAAGAGATGATTGCCGATGTTATGAATGAAAAGAAGTTGGATGTCCTGGCCCTAAGCGAAACAAAGCTGAAGGGGGTAGGCGAGTTTCAGTGGGGAGAAATAAATGGGATTAAGTCAGGAGTATCTGAGAGAGTTAGAGCTAAGGAAGGGGTAGCAATAATGTTGAAGGATCAGTTATGGAAGGAAAAGAGGGAATATAAATGTGTAAATTCAAGGATTATGTGGATTAAAATAAGGGTCGGATGCGAAAAGTGGGTCATAATAAGCGTGTATGCACCTGGAGAAGAGAGGAGTGTAGAGGAGAGAGAGAGATTTTGGGAGATGTTAAGCGAATGTATAGGAACTTTTGAACCAAATGAGAGAGTAATTGTGGTAGGGACCTAAATGCTAAAGTGGAGAAACATGCAGAGAGGGTGTAGTAGGTAAGTTTGGGGTGCCAGGTGTAAATGATAATGGGAGCCCTTTGATTGAACTTTGTATAGAAAGGGGTTTAGTTATAGGTAATACATATTTTAAGAAAAAGAGGATAAATAAGTATACAAGATATGATGTAGGGCGTAATGACAGTAGTTTGTTGGACTATGTATTGGTAGATAAAAGACTGTTGAGTAGACTTCAGGATGTACATGTTTATAGAGGGGCTACAGATATATCAGATCACTTTTTAGTTATAGCTACAGTGGGAGTAAAAGGTAGATGGGATACAAGGAAAATAGAATCAGTAAGTAAAAGAGAGGTGAAGGTTTATAAACTAAAAGAGGAGGCAGTTAGGGTAAGATATAAACAACTATTGGAGGATAGATGGGCTAGTGAGAGTGTAGGCAATGGGGTCGAAAATGTATGGGGTAGATTTAAAAATGTAGTGTTAGAGTGTTCAGCAGAAGTTTGTGGTTACAGGCGAGTGGGTGCGGGAGGGAAGAGGAGCGATTGGTGGAATGATGATGTAAAGAGAGTAGTAAGGAGAAAAGTTAGCATATGAGAGGTTTTTACAAAGTAGAAGTGATGCAAGGAGGGAAGAGTATATGGAGAGAAAAAGAGAGGTTAAAAGAGTGGTGAAGCAATGTAAAAGAGAGCAGATGAGAGAGTGGGTGAGATGTTATCAGCAAATTTTGTTGAAAATAAGAAAAGTTTTGGAATGAGATTAATAAGTTGAGGAAGCCTAGAGAACAAATGGATTTGACAGTTAAAAATAGGAGAGGAGAGTTATTAAATGGAGAGTTAGAGGTATCGGGAAGATGGAGAGAATATTTTGAGGATTTGTTAAATGTTGATGAAGACAGGGAAGCTGTGATTTCGTGTGTAGGGCAAGGAGGAATAACATCTTGTAGGAGTGTGGAAGAGCCAGTTGTGGGTGTAGGGAAGTTCGTGAGGCAGTGGGTAGAATGAAAGGGGTAAGGCAGCTGGGATTGATGGGATAAAGATAGAAATGTTAAAAGCAGGTGGGGATATAATTTTGGAGTGGTTGGTGCTATTATTTAATAAATGTATGGAAGAGGGTAAGGTACCTAGGGATTGGCAGAGAGCGTGTATTGTTCCTTTGTATAAAGGCAAAGGGGACAAAAGAGAGTGCAAAAATTATAGGGGAATAAGTCTGTTGAGTGTACCTGGTAAAGTGTATGGTAGAGTTATTATTGAAAGAATTAAGAGTAAAACAGAAAGCAGGATAGCAGATGAACAAGGGGGCTTTAGGAAAGGTAGGGGGTGTGTAGACCAAGTGTTTACAGTGAAACATATAGGTGAACAGTATTTGGATAAGGGTAAAGATGTTTTTGTGGCATTTATGGATTTGGAAAAGGCGTATGATAGGGTAGATAGGGGGGCAATGTGGCAGATGTTGCAGGTGTATGGAATAGGAGGAAGGTTACTGAAAGCAGTGAAGAGTTTTTATGAGGATAGTGAGGCTCAGGTTAGAGTGTGTAGGAGGGAAGGGACTATTTCCCAGTAAAAGTGGGCCTTAGACAAGGATGTGTGATGTCACCGTGGTTGTTCAATATATTTATAGATGGGGTTGTAAGAGAAGTGAATGCGAGGGTCTTGGCAAGAGGTGTTGGGCTAAAAGATAAAGAAGCAAATACAAAGTGGGAGTTGTCACAGTTGCTTTTTGCTGATGACACTGTGCTTTTGGGAGATTCTGAAGAGAAGCTGCAGAGGTTGGTGGATGAATTTGGTAGGGTGTGTAAAAGAAGAAAATTGAAAGTGAATATAGGAAAGAGTAAGGTGATGAGGATAACAAAAAGAATAGGTGACGAAAGATTGGATATCAGATTGGAGGGAGAGAGTATGGAGGAGGTGAATGTATTCAGATATTTGGGAGTGGACATGTCGGCGGATGGGTCTATGAAGGATGAGGTGAATCATAGAATTGATGAGGGGAAAAGGGTGAGTGGAGCACTTGAGTCTGTGGAGACAAAGAACCTTGTCCATGGAAGTAAAGAGGGGAATGTATGAGAGTATAGTTATACCAACGCTCTTATATGGGTGTGAAGCATGGGTGATGAATGTTGCAACGAGGAGAAGGCTGGAGGCAGTGGAGATGTCATGTCTGAGGTCAATGTGTGGTGTGAATATAATGCAGAGAATTCGGAGTTTGGAAATTAGGAGGAGGTGCGGATTACCAAAACGATTGTCCAGAGAGCTGAGGAGGGGTTGTTGAGGTGGTTTGGACATGTAGAGAGAATGGAACGAGACAGAGTGACTTCGAGAGTGTATAAATCTGTAGTGGAGGGAAGGCGGGGTAGGGGTCGGCCTAGGAAAGGTTGGAGGGAGGGGTAAAGGAAGTTTTGTGTGCGAGGGCTTGGACTTCCAGCAAGCATGTGAGCGTATTTGATAGGAGTGAATGGAGGCATATGGTTTTAATACTTGACGTGCTGTTGGAGTGTGAGCAAAGTAACATTTATGAAGGATTCAGGAAACCGGCAGGCCGGACTTGAGTTCTGGAGATGGGAAGTACAGTGCCGGCACTCTAAAGGAGGGGTGTTAATGTTGCAGTTTTATAACTGTAGTGTAAAGCACCCTTCTGGCAAGACAGTGATGGAGTGAATGATGATGAAAGTTTTTCTTTTTCGGGCCACCCTGCCTTGGTGGGAATCGGCCGATGTGTTAATAAAAAAAAAAAATATTATTTCAAATTACAATATGATTATACATGTATTAATATTGGTAGAATTACCGACAATATGTTAAGTAAAAGGACACTTGGCAACGTTTCGCTCTCCAGGAGCTTTTTCAAGCCGTTACAAACAATATATGGACACAGAGGGTATATATATACTCTCAAAGTGAGGTGTAATACTAGTGGTGGTAGAAGTATTAGTGATATAAGCTGTAGTAGTAATACAATAAGGTAGAACAATCAACTTGCACATGAGTAAAAGGTGATAAAAACAATTACAGTGGACCCCCGCTATTTGAACGGCTCGGCAGTCGAACAAATCGTCATTAGTACAAGAAATTCGATATCGTCATGCGAACAAATTATCGCGAGTCGAACGAATGCGTTCGTGACCTGCCCGCCCAGGCGCTTGGGTGCCTCACCGCGCAGGCGTGGAGAGCCAGTCCCGCGTTGTTTACACTCGAGAGAACAATACCCTGCACACTTCTCCAGACATTTCACACTTAATTATAATTTTTTAGAGTTTGTTCATTAAGTGCGACTGTGAAATAAGCTACCATGGGTCCCAAGAAAGTTCCTAGTGGTACCCCTGGGCTGATAAAAGTGAGAAACACCGTAGAAATGAAGAAGGAAATAATACAAAAATACGAGAGTGGTGTGCGATTGTGTGATCTTGCCAGGATATATGGCAAAAACAGGTCAACTATCGCTTCTATCCTGCTTAAGAAGGAAGAAATTAAGCAAGCTGATGTTGCAAAAGGTGTTACTGTGCGAGCCAAAAATAGACCACAAATAATCGAAGAGATTGAGAAGTTGTTGCTGGTGTGGATCATGGATAAAGATTTAGCGGGTGATAGTGTGTCGGAGTCAATTATTTGTGAAAAGGCAAGGAACTTGCATGCCGATCTTGTAAAGAAAATGCCTGCAACCAGTGCTGATTGTAATGGTAGTGAATTTAAAGCCAGCAAAGGCTGGTTTGAGAGATTTAAAAATCGTAGTGGCATACATAATGTGGTAAGGCATGGTGAGGCTGCCAGTTCAGACAAACATGCAGCTGAAAAATTCATAAACGAGTTTCAGGACTACATAAAGACTGAAAAATTGAAACCTGAACAAGTGTTCAATTGTGACGAAACAGGCCTGTTTTGGAAGAAAATGCCCAACAGGACCTACATTACTCAGGAAGAAAAGGCACTGCCAGGACACAAGCCTATGAAAGACAGGCTAACTCTCATGATGTGTAGTAATGCTAGTGGGGATTTTAAATTAAAGCCTTTACTAGTGTATCACTAAGAAAATCCCAGAGTGTTCAAGAGACACAATGTCGTCAAAAGTAGATTGTGTCTTGTGGAGAGATAGTCAGAATGCATGGGTCACAAAGCACCTTTTCAGTGACTGGATCCATGAAGTGTTTGGCCCCAGTGTGAGAAAATACCTACAGGAAAAGGGTTTGGACAAAAAGTGCCTCCTGTTGCTGGACAATGCTCCTTCACATCCTCAAAACATGGAAGACCTACTGTGTGAAGACTTCAAATTTATAAAACTGAAGTTCTTGCCTCCTAACACCACTCCTCTCCTCCAGCCCATGGACCAGCAGGTCATCTGTAACTTCAAAAAAATCTACACAAAAGCAGTGTTTGAAAAGTGCTTTGAAATGACCTCGGACAGTGAATTGACCCTTAGAGATTTCTGGAAGAATCACTTCAATATCTACAGCTGCATAGGCCTTATAGGCAAGGCTTGGGAGGGAGTGACTTCAAGGACTTTGAACTCTGCTTGGAGACCATTGTGGCCAGGTTGTGTCCAACAGAGGGATTTTGAAGGGTTTAAGGCTGACCCTGACCCTGCCGACCCTGTGCCTGTTGTGGACTCTATTGTGGAATTGGGCAAGTCCATGGGGTTGGAGGTGAGTGGCGAGGATGTGGAAGAGTTAGTGCAGGGCCACAGGGTAGAGCTAACAACTCAAGAGCTGGAAATGGAAGAGCACCAGACCAGATTTGAGGCTATTGATTCACGGGAGAAGGAGGAGGAAGAGGGGCTGAAGAAGGTGCCTTCTTCAGAGATTAAGGAGATGTGTACAATGTGGAATAGATTGGAAACTTTTGTTGAAAAATACCACCCTGAACAAGCTCAAACAAGCCATAACAGCAGCATGTTCAGTGACCAAACAATGTCCTTCTTCAGGAACATGTTGAAAAGGTGCCAGAAACAGAGGACTGTGGACAGTTATTTTGTTAAAGTGTCCAGTGACTCCCAAGCTGGTCCTAGTGGGATTAAAAGACAAAGAAAAGAAGTAACCCCAGATAGGGCTTTGATACCTGAAGATTTGAGCCTATTTTTGGCCAATTAAAATTCAGTCCTAAAATCAAGCTTATAGAATCCATTTCCTTTAGATTGAGACAAACCCTTTACAATATCTCCAAACACTACCTCCTCCCTCCTCACTCCTCCCTCTCTTCCATATGCCATCAACAATCTTCAATAATGGTAAGTAAAAAGACTTGCATTTATTTACTAATACTTTTAGTAGTACAGCACTGTAGTATTTAATGTTTTTGTCTATGTAGAAGCTTAATTTTATTAAAATATATTAATTTTTTAATATTTTTGGATTTCTGGAACGGATTAATTGTATTTCCATTATTTCTTATGGGAAAAATTAAATCGCCTTTCGAACATTTCACGTTAAGAACAAGCTCCTGGAACGGATTAAATTTGAATGGCGAGGGTCCACTGTACTTGGGTAGTATTAAAACAGGTTAGACAAATATTTCTGTAGGAGGTTGGAAAAGAGAAGGCCTGTAGCAGTGTTCCACATCTGCGATGCGCTTGTGTGGTATTAGCAGGAGAGGCTATGTGATGGTAGGGTTTATTGTTTTCAGGAGGATTCTTGCTAAGACTTCAGAGATGGTGAAGCTGCCTTTATTTTGTTTAATTGTGTTAGAAACAGCGATAAGTGCTGATTCAAGGCACTTGCGTCTGCGGAAATCAGTTTCTTTGATTACTAATCGAGCGTATTTGAATTTCATGAGATGATTGGTGGAATTTCGGTGTTGTACGCAGGCGTTGTTCAGGTTATCGTTCCTACATGCATTAATGTGTTCTTTGAGGCGTGTTTCAAGGTTTCTTGCCGTTTCTCCTACATAAATACTGTCGCAGCCTCCACAGGGTATGGTGTAAACCCCCGCGTTGACTGGTTCATGGTGCTTGGATTTTGTCCTGGTTAGATCCTTTATAGAAAGGCTGGAACCGATGGCGACTCTGGTGTTAGATTTAGCAAGTACTTTAGAAATGTTCAATGCAACCTGGCTGTTGGGAAGAATTATAACTTTGTTTGGAGTGGTGTTGGTGCGTGGAGAATTAATGATCTGAAGAGCTCTCTTCTTGCAATCTTTGATGAAAAAGGAAGGAAATTGTAAATCAGTGAAGTAATTGTTTTTATCACCTTTTACTCATGTGCAAGTTGATTGTTCTACCTTATTGTATTACTACTACTACTACAACTTATATCACTACTACTTCTACCACCACTAGTATTACACCTCACTTTGAGAGTATATATATACCCTCTGTGTCCATATATTGTTTGTAACGGCTTGAAAAAGCTCCTGGAGAGCGAAACGTTGCCACAATAAAATGTCTCATTAGTTGCATTTGTGTCCTTTTACTTAACATGATTATACATAC